>PVJS01019980.1:0-33115 GCA_004027185.1 Glis glis | reverse complement strand
GATTGAACCCAGGGGCGTTCTACCTCCGCGCTACACCCCCGGCCCTATTTTTTTTATACTTTATTTTTGAAACCGGGTCTCACGAAGTTGCGGAGGGCCTCACTAAGTAGAGAGAGAGAGAGAGAGAGAGAGAGAGAGACAGGGAGGGAGAGAGAGAGAGCTGAGGCTGGCCGCGAACCCGGATCCTCCGGTCTCTGCCTCCCAAAGTACTGGGATTACAAGCGTGCGCCACCACGCCCGGCATATAACCACTTGTTAAGCCTAAATTTTCTTATGTGCAAATGGGGTGATAAAACCTAACTTCCACAGTGGTGTTTCTTCCTTCTTCTTGCCTGTCTCAGTGATGGTGCTTACTATCCACCTAATTGGTCAGATCTAAAATTCAGGAATCATCTTCAATTCTTCTTTTCTCCTTACTACCTACAACCCCTGTCCAGCAAGTTTTGGCTCTAAAACCATGGTTCCCACACAGCACTGAGGCCCCAGGGTACTACTGAGGCCCCTGTAGTCTTTACAGGGAAGCTACAGGACATTTAAAACTTTCAGGTGAAAACAGCAATGTGGATGAACTACTGCTATTAAATAATTTATCAATGGAACTAGTAGTTAATAAATGGAACTAGTAGGTATTCCTTCAGGTGTATGCGTGTTTGACAAAATTTACTGAAACACATAAGGATCCTTGAAGCAAGAACATTTGGGAGCCTCTTGTCTTTCATTTAGCACATATCCTCCCTCTGATCTTCATCTTCGCGGTTAAAGACACCCACCTAGCCACGTCCTCGCACTCATTTACTGCAGTAGCCCGCTTTCTGCGGCTCTTCCTGCTTCCTTCATGAGCCATTCTCCAAAGAGCAGGTAGAACTGCCTTTTAAAATGTGAATAGGAAGCCGTGTGTGATGGTGCAGGCCTTTAATCCCGGTACTTGGGAGGCTGAGACGCAAGGATCGCAGGTTCAAGAACAAGCCCAGCAACTTAGTGAGACTCTCAGCAACTTATGGAGACCCTGTTTCCAGACAAACACACAAACAAACAAACAAATGGCTAACTGGGCATGTATCTTGGAGGTAGAATGCCCCTGGATTTAATCCCCAGTACCAATACCAACAACAACAAAAAAGGAAATAAGATTTTTAATCCAAAACTTGTAAGGAACTCTCTATCACACTTTAAATCAATGCAACTATTCACATAGTCTGCAGACTGTACTATCTACCCCACCCATCTCCACCATCCTCATCTCATTCACTAACACCTAGCCCCTTTCATGTTTTCTCCTACCTCCATGGGGGGGGGGTGATCCTCAAAGCCTCAGACTCTGCAAGTCTATTGCTTGTGGCCGCACTGGGTGGTCTCTTCCTGGGGAAGCTCATTAACTTACGGTCTCGTTGAGTACTGCTCTTAATCTCTTGGGGAGGGGGTGGGCTCAGCCGCTGCCACAGGTTCTGGTCAGGCCGCAGGGCATTCAGGTCTCTGTCGAGCCTGGAGTGAATTGCTGCTCGCTTTCATTGCTGATGCTCTGTAGTTGCTGGATTTACAGCAGGTCACTGCCTTCTTTGTTGGCGGCCTGTGGAAGCCTCAATGCCAGTAGCTGTTGGCGCAGCCTGGCTCAGATGGCGCCGCCGCCGCTGTTTGGATCTCTGTTGAGTGTGGAGTAAGTTGCTGCTCACTTTCGTAGCTTCTGATCTGCAGTTGCTGGTTTACAACAGGTTGCTGGCTTCTTTGTTGGCAGTCTGTGGAAGCCACAATGCCCAGGTGAAGTCCTTTTTTTTTTGAGTCTTTTTTTATTACATTCATTGGTGCATTGTAGTTATACATTTTGATAAGTGTCAGGGTATTAGAAGCATGCATGCACACATTGTTCATGTAGCCCTCCCTCAAATCCCACCCTATTCCCTCCCCCTTCCCTCATTTCCATGCTCAGCATAGTGATTGACTGGTAAGTTTGTGTATATACATTGTGTGCATTAGTGTATTTCCCTCTTCCCCCCTCCCAACTCCCTCAGTTAGGTTGCCTTCTTTGCTCAACTAAAGTTTTCTCCTTCTTTGTCTGAAGTCCCTTCTAAGTCCCATTCTCCCTACCTTCCACATATTAGGGAGAACATGACTTTTCACTATTTGTGACTGACTAATCTCACTTAGCATAATGTTCTCCAGATCCCTCCATTTCCCTGCAAATGATGTAATTTTGTTCTTCTTTATGGCTGTGTAAAATTCCATTGTGTACATATCCCATAGTTTTGTGATCCATTCATCTGTCGATGGACACCTTGGCTGGTTCCAAAGTTTGGCAATTGTGAATTGTGCAGCTATAAACATAGATGCACATGCATTAGTCTGGTAGTTTGGTTTCAGTTCTTTTGGGTAAATGCCTAGAAGTGGTATTGCTGGGTTATATGGTAGGTTCATTCCCATTCTTCTGAGGATCCTCCACGCTGTTTTCCAAAGTGGTTGCACTAATTTGCAATCCCACCAACAGTGTATTAGAGTTCCTACTTCTCCACATCCTCGCCAGCACTTGTTGTTTGTGTTTTTAATGATTGCCATTCTAATTGGGGTTAGGTGAAATCTCAGGGTAGTTTTGATTTGCATCTCTCTGATTGCTAATAATGTTGAACCTTTTTTTCATACATTTATTGGCCATTTGTATTTCTTCTTCAGTGAAGTGTCTATTTAGTTCACTTGACCATTTTTTGATTGGATTATTTGTTTTTTTTTTAGTGGTGATTTTTTAAAGTTCTCTGTATATTCTAGATATGAGTCCTCTATCAGAGGAGTAACGAGCAAAAATCTTCTCCCATTGTGTCGGCTCTCTGTTGAGGTTCTTGATTGTTTCCTTTCCTGCACAGAAGCTCTTCAGTTTAATGCGAAACCACGTATTGATCCTCATTTTAATTTCCTGTGCCTTCGGGGTCTTAGGTAGAGTCCTTTTAACTTGCTTAATGACTGATTCAGCTTCCTGCATGTTTTCCTGATATAAACAAAAAATCCCTAATTTTCTTGTGCTTCAGTTCAGGAATGATAGTCATTTAACTAAGTATATCTGCAAATAACTGATTTCCAAATAAGCTCACATTCTGAGGTTCTATGTGGGCATGATTTCCAGGAGACACTACCCAATGTGGTACTAAGTTTCATTCATTTGTTTGGCTGGTTTTATTGTAAAGCAGGAAACTTTGGTATGGTTAAACAATGAAAAGTCACCAATATAATGAAAGATATTAAGGTATGTTCCAGGCAAGTCTCTGATTTGAACTAAACAAAAACCTACTTAAACTAGGTCAAAGGAAGGAGGAAGTAAAGACATAGAAAGACATCAGTAGGAAATCTTATCACAGCTAGGCACTGGAGATAATCTGCATCTTGCCAAGTGGGTCCTAGAACCTGAAATTAGACCTGAGTTCCTTCCCCTTTGTTCTAAACTACCAGCGTCTTTTCCTTCTGCTTCATTTTCTGGCTTCTCTGCAAAAAGACATTGAAATTGGTGTGTGAATGTAGATGATAATAGGAACATAGAGAAAGCACAGACCTTGACCAAGCAGGATGTGAGATTATTTACTCATAAGTAGGCTGGGGAGGGAATAGGTTTACTTCACAGATATATTGTTTATTCCTTTTCAACACGCAACATGTTTTGCTATCTTCTGGACATGTCAAAGAGATATTTCTTTGTTTTTCCATGGAAGACCCAACAGTGGTAGCACAGAGTCATAAAAATCCCAAGGGATCTTGCCTGAAGCAGTTCTCCATAAAGACTCTTGTTTTATACCACGCATACATACACAAAAAATGAATCTTATATTCTATTCTGTTTTATATTGTTACTTTATGTTGTTGCTTTTTGCTCTTTTTTTTTTGCTGTACTGAGGATTGAACCCAGGGACATTCTACCTCCAAGCTACACACCCAGTCCTATTTTTTGTTCTTTATTTTGAAACAGGGTCTCACTAAGTTGTGGAGGGCCTCAGTAAGTAACTGAGGCTGGCTGTGAACCCGGATCCTCCGGTCTCCGCCTCCCAAGTACTGGGATTACAAGCATGCGCCACCATGCCAGGCTTATTGTTGCTTATTTTAAATTGTTTTCCTCCTCCAAAAACTTGAGTTAAATTGAATCTCAAGTAAGATGTGCCATATTAATAAGTCTTGGGGTTTTTTTTACTGTCTAAAATAAGGTTGCATCCTTGGAGGTATGAATACCAACAGTTATAGTCTATGTAACCCTCCTCATACCTGGATATGTGAATGTCAAAACTTATAAGCATGGCTGTAACATCTGTCATTATTGTGTAGGTGCACTAGGATAGTGACCACGTTTTAATATAAAGACTTTGCCCAAAGTGAATACTCAGTAAGAGTTTAATTCATGCTTATAGTGTACATATTTCCTCATCGTCTCTTAAGGTGTTACAGTTTTGGGGTTTTTTTTGTTTTTGCGGTACCGGGGATTGAACCCAGGGGCGTTCTACCTCCGCACTACATCCTCGGCCCTATTTTTTATGCTTTATTTTGAAACCGGGTCTCATGAGGTTGTGGAGGGCCTCACTAAGTAGAGAGAGAGAGAGAGAGACAGGGAGAGAGAGAGAGAGAGAGCGAGCGAACTGAGGCTGGCCGCGAACCCAGATCCTACGGTCTCTGCCTCCCAAAGTACTGGGATTACAAGCGTGCACCACCACGCCTGGCGGTGTTACAGTTTTTGTACATCAACTATTTTTTTAATGTTTGGAATAAGTGAGGCATGGGAAACAGAGATAGGGAAGAAGGGAAATTGAGGAAACTGAATAATAGAGAAGGAGGCGAGAAAGGGGGAGGAGATAATAGTAGTGTTCTCTAGAGAAATGGACAAACAGGAGAGATGTATGGATTAGCTTACCCAATTTGGGGATCAGGGGAGTCTCACAATCTTCTGTCTCGGAGTCCCTGGAGAGGAGGTGGTGTAATTTGGTCTGAGTTGGAAGATCTGAGAACCAGGGGAACCAATAATGTAAATCCTAATCCGAGGGCATGAGAGGATGAAATAAGATGAGATGTCTTGGCTCGACCTTTGGGACAGGAGGAAAAACGGAGCAAAGTCATTTTTCCTAGGCCGTTTGTTCTATTCAGACCCTCAAAGGATTGAATGATGCCCGCTGAGCCTGGGGAGGACAGTCCACTGAGATCACCATTTCACATCCTCATGGACGCACCCAGAGACAGTGTGGAACCTGGGTTCCCCTGGGCCCGCTCCAGTTGACACATCCTAGTTAAATGACCAGTCGCAGGATGGCTTTGCTTCCAGTCATGCTTGACCCTGGCTTTGATTTCATCCCACTCTTTCCTACCACGAACTTTTGCACGTGCTATTTCTTCTACTCCCTCCTTCCCTCCTTCCCTCCCTCCCTTCCTTCCTTTTTTCTGAGCTAACTCCTAAAAACTCTCAACTACCCCTTTTTCAAGGAGATTCCTTCTGGCCACCCCGATTAGGTGGTGTTCTCGAAGCTCCAAATGCTTCTCTGCAGTCTGTATCACATTATGTTCGTAGATTTGTTTGTACAGGTTTCACTGGTGCGTCTCCTGGGCTAGCTCCGCACCTCCCGGAAGAGAGGGATGGTCTCTGGTCTTGCTCCCAGCATAGCGGGTGATCCGTAGCAGGCGTTGGATTGTATGAATACATCAAGTGCATAATAAGGACTAGTGTAATTAGGGGAGAGCATTCTTGTAACCTCATGAGATCATTCAAGGTGGAGAAAGAATAGAAGCTATGCTTTCCCTGCCCTATGTGTTAGAGAACATGATGGAGTTGCTGGTACTTGTATGCACCTCAGAGAGAAGAACAAATCCTCATGCGTTTCCAATTTAGTAATTTAAATCATACTCCTTTCTCGGGACTATGACTGCTGCACTGGGAGGCAAGAGATACAAAATCTGCTAATGACGTACACACGAGAACTTAAAATTCTTGTGGAAGTCAGGTGGTTGCTGTGTTCTTGATAGATGTGTTTAATAAATAATGATGGTGGGGGGGGCCCGAGCTGACGCAGCTGCCTGGTGAGGTAGATAGTAGTTTGTGTTCCCAGGGAGCATTTATCAAAAACGAGATTAACTTTAGAAGTGTTTTTTGTCAGTCATGAAAAAGGAAAATAATTAACCTTTATCGTTAATACCATTTAGCCGAGAATGCCCGTGTGTGTGTGATGCTGAGATACATGTATATATAATGAAACCAGCAGCTGGGGCCTCCGACTTTAGAATGAGGGTTTCAGCAGTAGCAGAAAGAAATTGGTTTTAACTCTCGCTTTCCCTCTCCTTCGCAGTGAACGGGGGAGAAGTATGTGTTTTTTTTATGTTTCTGAAGGGAAGCACCGCTGGCCTTAATTTCTCAGAAAATTTCCTCTGGGCCACTGAGGAAATTTCGGTAGATTTTAGCACCTGATTATGTTCAGTTTGGTTCTTCTTTATTACGTTGTGCCTACTTGTAGCCATGTCATCCTGGGACTTAAAAACTGTTCTGTAATTTATGCTTCCCAAATTAACATGGTCCCTTCATAACATTCACCACCGCCATTTAGGAACATTCTGAAAATGCCGGCGTAAAATATATTTTGCTTTGTAACTCCTAAGGCAGGTTCTTTGGAATATTCTCAGTGTTAGCAGATCTTTATCCTTTGATATTGATTAGACTCTTGGAAACAGACAGGAATATAAGGCATTTAAAAGATACTCTTTGGCCACACGTGGGGGTGCACGCCTCTAATCCCAGTACTTGGGAGGCTGAGACAGGAGGATAGCAGGTTCGAGGACAGCCTCAGCAACTTAGTGAGACCTTCAGCAACCTCGCGAGACCCTGTTTCAAAACAAAAAAATAAAATAGGGCTGGGGGGGGAGTGTAGTTTGGAGGTAGAATGCCCCTGGGTTCAATTTCCCAGTACCACAAAAATTTAAAAAAAGAAATGCTACTCTTTGTCGTTTTTATTTAAAGTAGGTAGTCAAGCCTTCTTTTTTTTTCCTTGAAAATGTGCTGTGAATCAGAGATATGTCCGAATATAGTCAGTTGCTGAGGTTGATTTCTTTGTGTTACTATACTCTTTAGGTTTCAAAATTTCTTTACAATGGCTATGATTAATGTTGAACTGGCGAAATTTGGCACCACGCAGTTATTTTTGAGTCGGCAATAGCCTCAGTTGTCACTTTGATGAACCGGCTTGATCCTGATATTTTTAACCCTAAATTTGTGTCCTTTCTTTCTGTGAAATACTCAAAAATCCTGTTTCATTACTGGCTATTTTTTTAACTTCCCTGTGAGAGATGGCGAGAAATGTCAAGTCTTTTACACGTTGAAGACCGACGGGCCAATTCTTTGAAATGTTCTCTCCATACATACTTGTGACCGAGTCTGATGTCCAGCCTTGCCCGAGGAAGATTTTACTCGCTCCGGAAGGGATCTGCACTGCTGTCTTAGGCACCCTTAATATCGTTTGTCCGGGAGAAACCTTGCCCTTGACACCGCTTAGTCATTCTTTTCCTGCTGCAGCTAATTCACCTGCCAATATGATTAACTTTAGTGAAAATGTGATGTTCTGACTCATTTTCATGGAGCAGGAAACACACCAAAGTTGTGTCCCAGTGTTTGGACATTCTCGTTGCAACTCCATTCAGGTCCCTTCTTTTTTCGTAATTTAATTTTTCCCAGTCTTTCTCGCCCACAGGAATATATTGAATATACCTGGGAGTTTAGAACTCCATGTACTGGTTATTTAGTCATCCGTTCTACTACATGCTTATTTTCATTAATCATTTTGTAATAGTGTCCTAAAACTCTTGTTCACTAACTTTCTGCCATTTAAGTGAGCAAGTCTCTGGGTTTTAACTCTTGGCAAACGTACACAGTCATGGTATAGAGCAGTGCTATTGCCCCCCCAAAACTTTATCAGTAACACCTTGTAATTAATCTCTTTATACCACCACTCCACTCTGCCAACTACTCAACTACTTTTGTAGGTTTGCCCTTTCTAGAATTCCGTGTAAATAAATTCATAGAGTATGTGGTCTATTGTGTTTAATTCTTTCATCTAGAATAATACTTTTGAGACTTATTCATTTTATTCATATATCATTCTTTTCTTTCATTTGCTGAGTTGTATTCCATCATATAGGTATGCCATTTAAAAAATTATTTGGCTGTTGATTCATATTTGAGTTGTTTCTAGTTCTTGCCATTAAAAAGAATTCTAATTCTTGCTAGGCTGGGTACAACGGTGCACACCTATAATCCCTTGGGTGGCTGAGACAGGAGGATCACAGGTTCAAGGACAGCCTCAGCAACTTAGCAAGACCCTGTTTTAAAATAATTTTTTTTTTTTTTGCGGTACTAGGGATTGAACCCAGGGCCGTTCTACCTCTGCACTACACCCCCGGCCCTATTTTTTATCCTTTATTTTGAAACTGGGTCTCATGAAGTTGCGGAGGGCCTCACTAAGTAGAGAGAGAGAGAGAGAGCTAAGGCTGGCCGCGAACCCGGATCCTCCGGTCTCCGCCTCCCAAAGTACTGGGATTACAAGTGTGCACCACCACACCGTGCTTAAAATAAAAATTTTTAAAAAAGGGCCTGGGGATGTAGCTCTACTCAGGGTGGTAGGCATCCAGGGGACATTATTCTACCTGCTCATTTGGCGGTTCTTGCTCTAGCCTCCAAGTTTCCTCACACACAGACTCCAGGGGGACAGACGCACATCTCTTGAGCCTTGTTCTCCCCATGCTGTGAGCTCCCACCCCTCCTGTGTTGTGCAATACAAGCTGGAAATTTGCCATGGCGTTGGCAGCGCTCAATTCATTTCTCCTTCTCCTCTCAGACTTCTCTGTCATTGTCTCTAGTCTGAAACAGTTCACCTGGTGTTCTGACTGTTTGAGGCAGGAGGGGAAGGAAATTCAGTACCTACCAACTCTCCCTCTGCCATTGTTGTAAGCAGGCATTCCATTTTGTAATTTCTCAGCAGAAGGCCTGGCTTTTCATCTATGTGGACTATCTGAATCCACCTGTCACACTATGGCTTCGGATGCAGCTCAACACAGCCTCTGACGTGGAGAACTGTCACTGTCACTCGGCTCTCAGACCTTACTGAATTTAGTTAGAGGTTGTGGTACGTACGCTGATTCTTTTGAATCTGCTGGGACTTCTCTTCTGGTCTAATACAAAAGAATATTCATTTATTCTGGAGAAGAATGAATATTTAGTATTTGTTCAATAAAGTTTTTACCATATATACATATATTTTAGGTTGAGTTGATTAATGGTGTCATTCACTCTTTTTTTTTTTTTTTTTTGCGGTACCGGGGATTGAACCCAGGGGCGTTCTACCTCCGCGCTATGCCCCCGGCCCTATTTTTTATGCTTTATTTTGAAACCGGGTCTCATGAAATTGTGGAGGGCCTCACTAAGTAGAAAGAGAGAGAGAGACAGGGAGAGAGAGAGCTGAGGCTGGCCGCGAACCCGGATCCTCCGGTCTCCGCCTCCCAAAGTACTGTGATTACAAGTGTGCGCCGCCACGCCTGGCTCATTCACTCTTCATTTTATTTCTTTTTTCATCTTTTTCTAAAAGAGATGTATTAGAATTTCCAGTGAAAAAGTGTATTTCTTCCTCCCCATATTTCTGTAAGCTAGTAGTTATATTTTACACAATATATTTACTACCATTATATGTTAATAATATTTTGATGGACAGGTTATGTTTTCCTTCTGAAATTACCATTTAATTCTTCATTTGATTAATATGTATCTCATATATTTTTCCGTCTCCATCATTCTATCTTCATCTTTTGCAGACATTTTAATGTGAGATTTTGTGTAAATCTAATCTCTGCTGATCACTGAATTTGACAGATGCATGCTTATTGTATTTATTATTGTATGGAGGTTTATTTCTTGCCATCTTATTTTATGTTTTTAATCATTTGGTATTGCTTTCTTTTTTTCTCTCTTCATATCATGTTGAAAAATCAGACTTTATGCTTTTTGTTTATAAGTTACAAATTGTGTTTTTCTTCCCTTGTTTCTAACTTCTTTTTTTTTTTTTTTTGCGGTACCGGGGATTGAACCCAGGGGCGTTCTACCTCCGCGCTACACCCCCGGCCCTATTTTTATACTTTATTTTGAAACCGGGTCTCACGAAGTTGCGGAGGGCCTCACTAAGTAGAGAGAGATAGGGAGAGAGAGAGAGAGAGAGAGAGAGAGACAGGGAGTGAGAGAGAGAGAGAGAGAGAGGGAGAGAGAGAGACACAGAGAGAAAGGGAGAGAGAGAGACAGGGAGGGAGAGAGAGAGAGCGAGAGAGAGAGAGAGCTGAGGCTGGCCTCAAACCCGGATCCTCCGGTCTCCGCCTCCCAAAGTACTGGGATTACAAGCGTGCGCCACCACGCCCGGCTTCTAACTTCTTAAGATTCTTTTTAGCTCCGTGTGGTGACGCACGCCTATAATCCTAGTACTTGGGAGGCTGAGACAGGAGGAACACAGGTTTGCAGCCAGCTTCTGCAACTTAAGTAGACTTTGTCTCAAAATAAAAAACAAAATAGGGCTGGGGTGTAGCTCAGAGGCAGAATGCCCCTGGGCTCAGGCTCCAGTATCCCCCGCCACACACACACACACACACACACACACACACACACACACACATTTTTATTTTCCCTTCTAATTGTGTAAAACTTAATATCTCTTCTTTCACAACAAAAATCTTAACAGTTTCTTAAGTCACTCCTCCATCGTGACCTCCTTTCCCTCCATGTCAGGATCATCTGTAGTTTTTTTTTTTCTTTATGTTTTAGGCTTGTTCAGGTAACCATAAATCTCTTAGGTTGTTTATTGTGTTATTTCCCTTATCTCTTTGTGTTCTCTGGAATTCATTTCTCTTCTTACTGGAACACATCCTTTAAGACATCTTTCAAAGATCTGCCATTGTTTGATATGCGCGATAGGAGACAGCTACCGGTACTATTCCTAGGCTGTAAATCTCTGGTCACCTTCAAAATTGCTCTCTGTTCATTTTGTCATTCATTCAATAATTATTTTGTAGTGGGCCAGGCGTGGTGGCGCACGCTTGTTGTAATCCCAGTACTTGGGAGGCTGAGACAGGAGGATCCGGGTTCGCGGCCAGCCTCAGCTCCTTAGTGAGGCCCTCCACAACTTAGTGAGACCCTGTTTCAAAATAAAGAATAAAAAATAGGGCTGGGGGTTTGGCTCAGAGGTAGAATGCCTCTGAGTTCAATCCCCAGTACAGAAAAAAAAAATATTTAGTAGTTATCTGTCCTAGGTCTGAGGAGAGAAACGAAACCAACAAAACTCTTTGCCCTCTGAACTTTACACCAGCTGTAGAAGGGAAGGGTAGAGGATACCTGGTGCTAGGTCAGCAGTCCTTGTTAAGGCTCCACACTCCAGCAGGAATCCTGAACTGCTGTGATGTTAGTGTTTCTGGATGGTACTAAGTAGGAGTACCATGACAGGGCAAGTGATATTTCTACTAGACATAAAGAAGCCTTCTAGACAGCGCTTCCTAATCCATCCCGAGCCTGTAGCCTGACCCTTCTTCTTTGGATTGTAACTTTCCCATTCATACTAGGACAGCTTCTTCCTGCTCCCCAAGGGTCTCCTAGTGATGGCGGCGGTGGTTCTGTTTGTAAAGCAAGTTTCTGAAAACCACCAGGACTCACTGTTATTTGTCATCCTCAGGTTTCTCTGGGAAAGGAATCCAGCAACCCGTGTCAGTTCTCCACCTTGTCCAGAATGGGCAGACCTCCTAGAATTTATTGTTCCTAATATTATTATTATTACTGTGATGGGGTGTTCGTGCCAATGGGGATCAATGCTAGCAAGAGTTTTCACAGGTGATCATTAAGCACATCCTTAACTTAAAGAGAAAGGCTAGGTTCAATTATAGATGTGGTTTCTTAGCCTAGACATGGTCGGAACGTAGGAAAATGTTACCTGCTGAGCTCCCAGGAGAGTCACTCATTGTGGGAGAAAGAAGCTAAGGAGATAATCTCAGAACCACTAGGTGGCCCTGGTTCATCTCTGTGTAGCTCCAGGTTCAGCCCCTACTTCCGTCTCAGTCAGGAGGGAGAGTGTCCTGCCCAGAGTGTCCAAAGCTGCTCAAGGGCAGGAAGCGCTCATAAAGATCTCCTGTGCGTATCCAAACCAGGCTGCCCACCGACAGCATCCGGCCAGTGCACCATGTTCACCCTCCTTGGTTCGAATTTTCCTACTCCTGTGTGTCCGGTCCTCATTTTTGAACAGGCCCTCACTGTCCTTGACGCTTTGAGATGTTGCCTAAACAATCTCAATTTGGGATTTCATATTAGTTTGTTGCCCAGTAATTTCTCAGACCCTGTTTCAGGGAAAGGCACCAGCATTGAAGAAGGCCGTGGAAATGGACTTGGAGTTAAAGTCTACAGAAAAAGAAAAAAGTATACAGAAAAAGAAAATTAAAAAATGAATTTGAATTATCATCCTTATATTGAAAAAATGATATAAGTTGGCAACTAGAATAAAAGCCAAGAAAGGGTTAGGGCTATATAAAATCCTCTTTTATAATTCCTCTTACACTTCTTTTTTTTTTGGTTCCTTATCTTGTATTAAATTTAATTTTCATAGAGGTAAATAAAAGGATGAGGTCACAGTGTCCTATGACAATCGCAAAACAACACAGATGCTTAAAACAAAAGCAGTGTTTATATTTAGTGACCAAACAACAAAATAATTGAAGTAAGTAAACAAAAGTGTCAAGACAAGGGTGGTGTTCTAGTGGCAGCCCAGTTAAATAAAAAGCTGGTATTCAATATAAACAAAATTTTATTGTTATTTTAAGCTAAATATGGTATTTTTGCCAAGGCCAACACTTGCATGTTTACTCTGTCGTGTGCTTTAAGCGTCTTTCAGGCACATGTAATAGAGTATAATGTTATCTTCAGTTCATGAAAGATCAGTGAGATACCAATTCTGATTAAAACAAAAAAATGTTGGACGTGCTCTTCTCCCTGTAGCCAAACTAATTAAACCTCCCTCTCTCCGTCCTTCCCTCCCTCTTCTTCCTACCTCTGCCCCTTCCCTCCAGGTTGTAGTAGTAAATGCTTTCCCTATCCATGTCAGTGAATCACAATTTCTTGAAGTTAGAATCTGAGTCCTGCAGCTGTCAGATGTGACCTGTGGCTTCCCAAGGTTGTTGATTTCCTCTGTTATAACAGATGCAGCGCAAGAAAACAGAAGAGAATATCTATCTGACAGGAGGCAGGCACATTAGTATTCCAAATTACTTAGGCATTAAAGCCAGGCACTTGGATCATCTGAAAAAAATTGCCTGACAATGGGTATGTCCTTTAAAAAAACAAAAAACAAAATGCCTTGAGATTCATCCACTATTCATTCACTACTTTTACCACATAGGTGGTTAGAGCATAAATACAGTTTGTTTTGTTGTCCGTTAAGTATAAACAAAAAGACCTTTTGCTTCATACACATAGTTATATTGTAAAAATACAGATATATTTGTTAAGATGCATCAAGTATTTAAAATGGACACACGATAATAATATCACTTTCTAGGCTTGCTAGCGTGATTTTATTTCAAATTGTTCAAGAAGGAGACACATTTGCATGTGACAGAGTAGATAGCACTGCACAGGGAGGCAGATGGCAGGGCAAAGTCCTTCTTCCAAGAGATTTAGAGAAAGTCACATGACTAATGGATGTGTAGATACTACACAAGAAGGAGTAGTGGAGGCAGCACTTTGACTTCTGCAGGTGGCAGGGCAGACCAGGGCTCCTCCGTCCTCCTCCCCGATTCCTTTTTTATTATAGTAAAACACCAGAGCTCCTTATAATTTGTCTTTTTCTTCTCTCTGATATCTATGATTTATTCGTTACCGTTGCTTGGGGTCGTAGAAAAGTGTGAGGAAAGAAACATTTAGGGATTCCTTGTGTTTGTAAGGAGGCACCCTCTGTGTTATTTGCCCCACTCATGATGGAAGACAAACCCAAAGGAAGAGAAATGAGAAAAAATGATATTCATGAGTACCCACACTGCTGATTGTGTACATTTTCTCATTTAACACTCAGTGAAATTCCATAAGGATATTTCATTAGTACCATTGAAACATCTTTGACTCAAAGATTAAATTGTTCAATACAACACAGTTAAAGAAGAGGCTGAGTTCAAGATAAGATTCCCTCGACCACCTTGATGTCACAGTCTGAAACTGTTTCAAATTCACCTATTTCTTTTTTAAATATACTTTCATTGGTATATTGTATTAATACATAAATTCATCTATTTCTTTTTTTTACTTTTTTTTGCTGTACTGAGGATTGAACCCAGGGGCATTCTACCACTGAGCTACACCCCCAGCCCTATTTTTTTCTTTATTTTGAAACAGGGTCTCACTAAGTTGTGGAGGACCTCACTAATTAGCTGAGGCTGGCCGCTAACCTGCAATCCTCCTGTTTCAGCCTCCCAAATACTGGGATTACAAGCGTGTGCCACCACGCCCGGCTAAATTCATCTATTTCTCTGTCTTCAAAAATCTTGGTTTGTTGGTTTATTCATAAAATCAGCATTGTGTTTCGATTTGCTTGCTTGTAACTTTAGACATGTTTGTACGTAGTTTGTATGTGTGTGATGAGGCCCCAGTAGTATTGTCGGGGGTGAAGGGTTCATGATCAGTGGGGTCCTTGGCTTCCATAGCAGAAAAGCATTTCAACATTCCACAGTCAGAGACATAGACAGAGGTTTCTTTAGGAGAGTAGGGGGAAGCATTCAAAGGAGAAGATGGGCCGTCTCCAGAGGGAGACAGAGCCTTTGGGGTCTCCCAGTTCTGCTTTACAGGAGACCCCCTTGAGGGGGTGGGTGGGGGTAGACAGCAGGGGTGGCGTTCTAGACTCCCTCACGATCCTCAGTGGGTGGTGCCTGGATGGAGCCCGAGTTTGGCCAAGTGTGAGACCTTCCTCGTGGGTGCTTTGTGCTTACCCAGCCTCTCAGGAATCTCAGGTGCAGAGATGGGCCATTACAATGAAAAGTGGGGGCCTATTGAGAATTTTTGCCAAACAAAGAACAGGCCCTGGAGGGTGAAGGTAAGGATTATGAAATTTCTAGATTTTTAAAACTATAGTTTCTCCTTCCTTTCCAGTTTTTCTCCTTTCTACCTTTTTTTTTTTTTTTTTTTTGCAGTACCTGGGATTGAACCCAGGGGCGTTCTACCTCCGCGCTACACCCCCGGCCCTATTTTTTATACTTTATTTTGAAACCGGGTCTCACAAAGTTGCGGAGGGCCTCACTAAGTAGAGAGAGAGACAGAGAGAGAGAGAGAGAGCTGAGGATGACCGCGAACCCGGATCCTCCGGTCTCTGCCTCCCAAAATACTGGGATTACAAGCGTGCGCCACCACGCCCGGCTCTACCTATTATTTTTATTTTTCTTATTCTACCTTAATACTAGAGCAAAAAATTAAAGATGAACATATCTTTCACAAATATTCATGGTAGGCAAAACAGAGTGCAACAAATCCAGAAAAGTCAAAAGGTGGTTAATTTTTTTGTACTGTATTATTGAAAACCACAAGCTGTTTATATTTTCTTATTGGGTGATTTTTGTAAATGCCATCCTTCTAACTCTGTAAAGCTAATTTCAGAAGAGAAAAGCCTATTTAAAACAATTTAGAGGCTGGGTGTGGTGGCGCACGCTTGTCATCCCAGTACTTGGAAGGCGGAGACCGGAGGATCCGGGTTCGTGGCCAGTCTCAGCTACTTAGTGAGGCCCTCCACAACTTCGTGAGACCCGGTTTCAAAATAAAGTATAAAAAATAGGGCTGGGGGTGTAGCTCGGAGGTAAAATGCCCCTTGGTTCAATCCCCAGTACCACAAAAAAAAATTTAGAAATGAGAAGAAATGCCTTCTAAAAGAGTTTATATGAATAGGAAATATATACTTAGACATCACAGTGGTATGTATATATATATATATATAAAGATTTTAGTATAATTCTTTAATCTTTATTTGAAAAATTGATGGGATAAAATATTAATCTTCGTTTTATGAATCCCTCTCACAGAAGTTTCCAATCATGGACAATGCGTATATCACTACATGACTTGTTAGTACAATTTGCCTCTGCCTCCATGAATTATCTCCTTTTTAATATACCAATTTCTAAAAAAAGAACACTTTTTTCATGCTTACTAATTTTCAAATCTGCTCTTGATAGCAACCATCCCTGACTTGTTTGCATCCCTACATATAGTTATGTGCTCATTCTGAATTTCCTCATATAATTTCCACATATATAAACACACACACACACACACATATATATATATAATTTTTTTTTTTTTTAGGAAACTGGGGATACATGTTCAAGGGAGAAGGTAGGCCATCTCGAGAATGAGAGAGGCCCTTGGTGTCATTACAGTCCTTTTTTTATTGGAGACCCTGTGAGGGGGTGTATAGGGGCCCATGGCAGGGATAGGGGTCTGTCCCTTCCTTTTTTTAATCCTCAGGTTCCTGCCATTTCATTGGTGGGTGCTGGGTGATGCCTAGACTTGGCCAATGGTCAGACATTTTTCAGGATCCTTTATTTACCAAGCATTTCTGTAATTTTAGGTGGGAAGGTAGGCTATTTGGTCAAAAGTGTGGACTTATTGAGGGTTTTTGCCTAAGAAAGAGCAGACTTTGTAGGGTGAAGATAAGAGTTATGAAGTTTCTAGATTTTAAAACTATAGCTTCCCTTCCCTTCCCAGTTTGCTCCCTTCTACGAACTATTACTTTTATTGCTCATAGCCTACCTCATCACCCCCCTCAGACTTTGATCCTTTAATCTTAAGGGTTGATGAAGGAGAAAAGTCCATCTTCTGTAGCTTCTTCAGTGCTGACAGGGGCAGAAGGCCCTGCCTACTCAGAGACCGGAAGTCTAGTCCTGACTGGCCTAAAGGAGACATAGGAAGGTTAGGGTTTGTTGGCTGTAGAATCATTATCCTTTGATGTTCTGGAAAAGAAGGCATAAACATGCAGGATATTAGCCCCTGACAACAGTAAATCCACCAACAGAGGAGTTGGCCAAGAAAATGAGAATCTTACTCCACCAAGATGTTCCAGAGAACAGGAGGTTAGTAAGTCATTGAAACTCAAGGCAAAATCAGACATGTCATTAATTCGAGAGCGAAGGTCTTGTGTGTATATCTCTGATAATTCTAAAAATGTATCTTCTACATTAGAATTTCCTTTTATCATCCTGAGGCTTTTCATGCCAGATCTGTTTGTATGGTTCTTGTAAATAAATACCAATCCCTGCTTTTGTCTCCCCTTGGGCCCAGGCCTCCCTGTGGCTGTGGTGGAAGAAGGATTCATTTGTATTTTCCCACCTCACGCTCCTAACACTCACACCCAACGCCACCATTCCAGGATTCTCGTATCCCCAGTCTCTGTGTCTTGACTTCCATCTCGCCTCCATCCCTCTTGATTGTCCTCAGCCGTCCCCTGGCCTTCTTCCCCTTCCTTCCCATCTTCCCCCTCCTGGTCTCCCTCCTCTAGCAACAGAGTCTGCTGCCTCAGCCCCAGGTTTCTAAACCCCTCGGTTTTAAGGAACGGGATGTGGCCACATGCAGTTTCCGTTTACTCTTAAGCCAAAAGCATTACTGTTTGTGGTTGTCTGCGGGTTTTCACTGTTTAACATCACCAGGGTATAATGGAATAACTAACACGATGAGAGTATTCCCATTTCAAGAAGTTTTATCCTTCTTGCAACGAAAGTTGTTAACCAAGATGGTTCTTTTTGTATCCATGGTTCCAACAGAAAATTTGATATCATCTTCATGCAACTTTATCTTTCTCCTCATTGTTGTCAGAATAAAAGAAAAAGTAAACTTCAGGAAGGGAGAGTTACCCTTATCTATAATCAACATAGTGGATGGTCTCTTTGATTCTTCGAGACCCCAGATTGTGATTCATGACTTTGGCAGCATCTTCTCTGTCCCCGAGGGGTTCTCATGTGACCCCCCTTCATAGTTCCAGTACGTCAGAACTTTGAAGGAGGAATGAGCAGGGAAGGAGAATGGGTGGGTTGGGAGCAGAGTCTCTGACTTGGCTTCTGTTTCTAGTATTTAGGAAAGGAGAGAATGCCGGGATGAAGAAGAGAAAGTATAGGAAGATGCAGGTGAATTCATTCCAATGCCCTGTAAAAGAGAAATTAACCCAGGGCATATAACTTCCAGACATTTAGAGTTTTCTGTTTTACAGGTCAGAGAGTTTCTACAGGAGAGTAGTTAGTGAAATATATGTGATTCTGTCTCAAAAGTCATATATAAGAGATGTCTTAACACTCAAAATTGGGTCATCACTGAACACACTTTCCCGTGAAAACCTCATTCTACATTATGGGCGGATTCTATATTCTATTAGTAATATCTTTCAGGTCCATCATGGATTTGGTAGGATTTTCTGGTATCTCTGGGCTTCTAACTTCAACATATTTATGGGAAATCTCATCCTGAGTGCCACACAAATAGATTTTTGGAGTATAATGGAGGTAAGCTATTTTCTGTTTCTCAACTGAGAACATCAAGGAAAAGCAGCAAAAATTATTTAAATTTGCTCACTACTTCTATAAATAATATACATGTGTTCTGTTTTATCATTTTACATCTTGATGGGTTTTTTATTTATTTGTAAATATTTGGAAGACTAAATACTTAATCCTTCTTGTAAGAGCCAGTTAGTGGAATGACATTCTTATTTTTAAGGCTTATATAATATTTGTAATGCCAAGAAAATTCCAAAAGACAATTACAATGTAGTAAATATGGCTAGTTACAAAATTTTATGATAGCATGTAAATAAAGTCAAACTTCTACTTATAAACTTGATTTATGGGTAAATTAGTTTCATCTAAGAAATAACTCATTATATACAATGATAGAAATCTAAAAGGCAAAAATCAAAGCAATTGATATAAACAATCAAGAAAATACACATTTTACTTCCCAGTAGACATTGCAGAACAAATTTTAGCTTATCTACTTTGTTGCCCCTTATAATTGATTTGCCCTATTTTCATACTATAAGGGAAGTGGGAAAAAACATTACAGCAATTATCTCCATTTTATCCATCTTTAATTTAAAATAATCACTGAAGACATGAGAACCCCCTACATTTTTAAGCAGCTTTCAGTTTAATATGGATTTTAGTGATTGATTTAATATTTACTTGGCCCAAATAGTGTGGCTGAGATTTTGTGTCTCTACCCCATCCTCATCCTTTTGGTTGCCCAGCAACAAAGAACAGACTAGACCCAGCAGGACCGAAAAATAGGTTAACTCTCATAGTAACTGATGAAATGAAACTCAGTTAAGATTAAACCCTGGGGAAAGTTATCTGGCCACTTGCATACCTAATATGTGTAGTGTACACATAAATGTTCATACAAATGGGATCCCCAGAGACAGCAGCAATATCAATAGTTGACAGAGTTGCCTAGTTACTCAAACATTGATTTGGTAGAAATTTGCCCATAGTCTCACTGTCTTTCTCAAGATAGGAAATGAACATTGGAGAGTTACTGACTTCAGGGATTAAGGGTTAGAGATAAACTAGTGGTAAGCTGTGCTGAGATGGTCTGAGTTGAAAACAAGAATTAGAGTTTATCTGACAGATAACTTTTTTAATAACAAACAACTTGTGTATAGTGATAAAGATGTAGTGTTTTTAGAGTTTAAGGTGTTTTACAGAACATATGAATTCTTATTCTTCTTCTCCTTCTTCTTCTTTTTCTTCCTTTTCTGGTTCCGGGGATTGAACCCAAGGGCACTCTACCACTGAGCTACACCCCAACCCTTTTTATTTTCAAACAGGGTCTCTTGAAGTTACTCAGGCTGACCTTGAACTGGTGATCTACCTGTCTCAACTTCTCAAGAACTGGTATTCTAGGCATATGCCACTGCACCAGGCCAGAATATAAAATCCTCTTAACCAGCTCTTTGATTTCACTTGAAGTTAAATTATGACTAAACCTTTTATGCCAAATATAATTTAACGTAATGGGAACTATTATTAATCATAGCTGATGATTAATAATATGATGTTTTTAAACATCATAGGTGATATTTAAAAAATTCAAAAGATAACTCATCTATGAGAGACAGTAGAATGAGTTACCCGTGGAAGTGTTGAAATATTTTTCTGGGTGTTTTACTAAAGGCCAATTGTCATATGAACAGCTGTTTAAATATGTGTTAGACTTGTTTTCGTTAGGCTAAAAAGATATACGTGATTGTTTCCTGAGATTTCCCTAACTCTGACTGTGCAGTATGTTTTGTTGTATTAATATTTATAAACCTCATGTGTCTTAGAAGGATAGCATCTTATGCCGGGCGTGGTGGCGCACACTTGTAATCCCAGTACTTTGGGAGGCGGAGACCGGAGGATCCGGGTTCGCGGCCAGCCTCAGCTCTCTCTGTCTCTGTCTCTGTCTCTCTCTCTGTCTACCTAGTGAGGCCCTCCGCAACTTCGTGAGACCTGGTTTCAAAATAAAGTATAAAAAATAGGGCCGGGGTGTAGCGCAGAGGTAGAACGCCCCTGGGTTCAATCCCCGGTACCGCAAAAAAAAAAAAAAAGAAGGATAGCATCTTACATTAAAGTCGGCAACCTTTGTAAGTCTAATACTGAAGGAAATTCACTCACACACATTTACTGTACTTTAATTCCAAACGCCTTATTTACTTAAGGATAGTATTCTCAGACCATACTTGTAAATGTGACAGAGGGGAGAAATACTACCAAACGAAGCAACTCTTCTAGAAACTTAATTAAAATCATGATGATACATTCAGCCCGGCGTTTAGTTTTATTTTCAGCTAGTCATCTGCAGCCATGCTTCCCACAGAGGAAGGCTGCCAGGCTCGGGCGCACTGCAGCTCGGATGAGCAGCGCTGCAGGCAGCTTATGAGCAGAGCGCACCTGGGATCCGTGGACAGCAGCCAGAGCTGCCAGACAGTGACTGCAGGGAACTCGCTGGGTAGGTTTTCTAGCCCCCCATAGTACAGAGGTCAGAATATTATAAAATCAGAACCGACTTTTTTTTTCCCTAATTGTTGTTCCTCATATGACCAGCAAATTACTCTGATTTTGAAATTCTGATTTTATTTTACTTCTTTGCTTATTGCAGTACTGGAGATTGAACCCAGGGGTGCTCTACCACTAAGCTACACCCCCAGTCCTTTATCAAAAATTGTTTTTTTTTTGTTTTTTGTGGTACTGTGGATTAAACCCAGGGGCATTCTACCTCCAGGCTACACCCCCAGCCCTATTTTTTATTCTTTATTTTGAAACAGGGTGTCACTGAGTTGCGGACGGCCTCACTAAGTAGCTGAGGCTGGCTGCAAACCCGGATCCTCCTGTCTCAGCCTCCCAAGTACTGGGATTACAAGCGTGCGCCACCATACCCAGCAAAAAATTATTATTTTGTAACAGGGTCTCGCCAAGTTACAGAGGCCGTCCTTGAACCTGCAAGCCTCTGTCTCAGCCTCCCAAGTACCGGTACTACAGATGTGCACTGCTGCGCCTGGCATAAAATTCTGATTTAAAAACTGTTTATATGAACGTAAATCCTATTCTGTGGGAATTATTTCTGTTCTTTGGTTACTTTAGTGATTTGTAATGGAAGTGGGAAACTGGTTTCAGTGCTACAACTGAAGCAGCCATTATAAGACCACAGTTTGATTAGTTTGTATATGTGCCTGGGTGGGACAGTAGCATCCCGTGTGTGTGTGTGTGTGTGTGTGTGTGTGTTGTGAGGAATAAAGACAACCTTCTCTATCAAAGTAGCAAATTACATAGACGTGTACTCCTGTAGCTTAGGCATTCGTTTTGTAACCTGGTACGTGTGTCCGTCTGCTCCCCTCCCTGAATCTTCCGGAGTGTCAGCCATCTTAGCTCATATGACTTTTGGTTGATCTGAGTCTTCCATTTAGCTTATATAACCTTTAGTTGACCAGGAATCTTCCAGAATATTAAACTTTGTTTCAAACACTGTCTTAGAAAGCAGCCAATCGCGCAAAGCGTGAACCCAAGCCCTCACCAATCAAGGGGCAGAATTACAGTAGAGATAAAAACTGAGTGGACTGCCGCTCGGTGTGCTTTGTCGACTCTTTTGCAAACTCTTTGTCGACTGCACAACCATTCTGTGGAAGTAAACTGCCTTGCCAAGTTACTTTGGATTTCATGAGTTTTTATTTGCGGCTTCGCAAGAATCCGTTTCTAACTCTGGTGTGTGTGTGTGTGTAGGCACACATTTATTTTCAAAGGCACAGCTACCCAATGAAAAGACAATGTGGAAGATTCATTAGCTCAGGGACATGACAGGTTTGTATGTTGAGATGTGGGCATTCATTCAGTAAATATACATTAAAGAAGTAGGAGGTCCTGAAAATTCTGGATACAAAAATAGAGTATTGTCCTGTTTCCCTGCAGCTTGGCGTCTAGTTTACTTGGCTACAGTAGAGCAGGGCATGCAAGGACCGGCTGGCGCCCACACTGAGGTCTGTCCATCCTTCACAAAAAGGCAGGGCGGGTCTGCAGTATCTGTGAGGGCATCCAGTTCAGTAAACAGGAACTGTCTCCTCGGAGTGTGGCAGGTGGCAGTTGGCATGTGGAAGAGAGGGTGTCCTAACTTGAAATCTTTAAGTATCCCAAAAGAAAGGCAGTGTGCAAATAAGAGTTGACACAACAGGCCCAAGACTGCTACCTTTAGCAAGGCCTACTTGTAAGGTGGGCCTTTGGCTGGATTTAGGGAACTTGATTGATAAACACTGTAGTACTGAGCCTGTCAGTTTTCCACACTGATGTAGAACTTGCCCTTCATGGTAAGAGTGACTTGTTGTGTCTAAATTGCACGGGCAATGTGGTTTATATGGAACATCTGTTTTCCTTCTGGGAGTCTGGAATTTGGGAACTTGCTAGGCAGATGGTGCCAAGATAACTTTAGCTTCCAGTAAGATCCCCCCCCCGGCCACTTAATCTTTAATGAATTTCCCTATTAGCGTGGCACAGGTGTTATCACTTGTTGCTGAAGAAATTAAGCGTATCCTGTATGTAACCCAGTGTTTGAAGCCCCTCGAAGCTTGGGCCTGGTTTCTTCCTGACTTCACCCTATGAGCCTTTTCTCTCTTCTCCATTATCCTTTTACTGCAATAAAATATAATCACAAGTATAACAATTTCTGGGTCCTATTGGATCCTGCTAGTGAAGCAGTAAGCCCACAGGTAGCCATGGGGATGTCCACCACAGGCAGAATTTGGGTTTTAAACCCATACAGAGAGGCAGGAAATCTGATAGCTTTGTCTTGTCTCTTATTCTTCAATCCAAATATGAGGTTCCATGAGACATAGGTCCCAGTTTGACACAAGAATTCAGTCTACCCTGCTTTTCCTACTTTCCTACCCAATAGTTTTGAGTGATGGAAAACTTAAGCTAAATGGGAATTAATTGATCAGTTCTCACAACTGAACAGTGTAGCAGAAGAGCTTGCTTCAGTATCATGCACAGTTCAAAAGATACCTCATTTCTGGCTTCTGCTGCTTCTCTGCAGGTAATATATACATATTCTTGTTATTATAAGATGTCCTTGCAAGTTCCAAGCTCATGTCTTCCCTCTAACAGGGAAGCTTCTCAATGTGGTGTTTGCCATGCGCCCACCCTGAATCACATTTGGAGGCTTACCAGGATCTTGGCATGAGCTTCCCCCACTCTATCCCCCCAAAACAGGACCAAGAATGATATTTTCCAGAAGTAGGGTAAGAGATCCTAGGAGACCAAAATCATAGAAAATATTTACTACTATCATTACCTCTACCTCTTTTTTTTTTTTTTGCGGTACCGGGGATTGAACCCAGGGGCGTTCTACCCCCGGCCCTATTTTTTTTATACTTTATTTTGAAACCGGGTCTCACAAAGTTGCAGAGGGCCTCACTAAGGAGGGAGAGAGAGAGAGAGAGAGAGCTGAGGCTGGCCGCAAACCCGGATCCTCCGGTCTCCGCCTCCCAAAGTACTGGGATTACAAGCATGCGCCACCACGCCCGGCTCTCTACCTCTTAAGAATCCCTGGTCCAACTGATCAGTTTTGTGACTGTCATCTTTGTTCATGTGCCTTTTGAGAAAGTTTGCCCTGAAGTCGCTAATCTGTCTGATACCGTATTATGCATGTTATGATGAAAGAATCCATAGATTAAGGCCCACTTCTGAAACTTTCCTGTTGTATTTCTGAGTCCTCTACCTAAATTAGTGGAATAAATGCCACACTGCAGTTAGGAATGTTTTTCAGACTTTCTCTAAGTAATTGGGACTATGCCTACCAGATCAATTTAGATTTTAGCCTTATTTTTCCATCTAACCTTGCTAATTGGCCTCAAGCTATTACTGTATTCCTGTGGCCTTTTAATTTCATCTCTTCCCCTTATTACTCATCTTCTAAGCACAATAATTTAACTTTCCATCACTTTTAAGAAAGGAAACGAGCTTTTTATGAACAAACGTTTCCTGGAAATGGTCAGCCTTATATATGAAACTCAGTAGGGAATAGGATTCAATGTCTACAAAGCATTGACCTCCTAGGTATTTGCTTCTTTGAATATTTCGTTGAGTTTGAATTTCTTTGCTTATTTCGTTGAGTTTGAATATGCAACTCCTGTTCCATTTACCTCATTCATAGTAGCTAGCTAAAACTGTGAACTACACACACACACACACACACACACACACATATATATATGTGTGTATTTTATTATATACACATATATATGTGTGTATATAATATATATATATACACATATTATTATATAATATATATGTATTTTATATATACATATAAATATGTATATATTATATTACGTATTTTTATATATAAATATGTATATATATAAATATTTATATATAAGTATATAAATATTTTTACATATAAATATGTATAAATTATATATACATATAATTTATGTATATATATTATATGTATATATACATATATATGTATTTTATTTCTGTTAATAATTAAGATAAATGAGGATGACTCATTTTGGATTTGTCAGAAGGCTAATGCTAGCCTCAACCTCTGAAGTGCTAAACCTAAATGAGATTTTTTTTTCTAGATTTCATTTTGGTTAGCAAAAGAATATTCCTTCTCACTTGTGATTTGATTTTAATTACACATGGTAGAGCTTTAAAACACATGAGATCGTCCATGGTTTAGACCAGAGGTATACCACTGTTTAATTTATTACAAGCAATATGAGCAGTGTATTGAAATAATACTGTACACTGGTAGGAAGAGAAGAGGACACATTTCAAGTTTAAAAATAATACTCTCTCAGCTGGGTGCAGTGGTGTACACCTGTAATCCCAGTACTTGGGAGACTGAGACAGGAGGATCACAGGTTCGAGGTCAGGACACAGTAACTTAGTGAGACCCTGTTTTGAAAGAAAAATTAAAAAGGGCTGGAGGTGTAACCCGGAAGTATAACACCCCTGGGATCAACCCACAGCAGCACATACACATGATTTCAATTGTCTCTCATGTACATGCATACATTTTTTCACTCTTCTTTTCTCTTTTCATATTCTTCCTTTCATCTTTCGTTTCCTACACAAAGATAAAGAACGTGTTAAATATCCTAAATGACACCGGGCGTGGTGGCGCACGCCTGTAATCCCAGTACTTTGGGAGGTGGAGACCGGAGGATCCAGGTTCGCGGCCAGCCTCAGCTCTCTCTCTTTCTCTCCCTCTCTCTCTCTCTCTCTCTCTCTACTTAGTGAGGCCCTCCGCAACTTCGTGAGACCCAGTTTCAAAATAAAGTATAAAAAATAGGGCTGGGGGTGTAGCGCGGAGGTAGAATGCCCCTGGGTTCAATTCCCAGTACCACAAAAAAAAAAAATATCCTAAATGTATAATGTCACCTCATTTGTACATTGAATTTGTTCATGCTGAGAGAATAATCAGAGACATGTCAACAGTGTGGGTGACTCTGACTCCATTCCAGGGACATATGCCCCAGATCAAGTAGTGAAGTGGGAAATTGCAATCTGCACCCACCTCGTGAGGTCTCAGTCCCCTGGATGTCTTACAGTTGGAGCATCATGCAGATATGAGTGCAATGCCTCATCTTAAAGACATGAATGTTTCAAATGAAATGCTGTGGTGCTTAGTGGAAGAAATAGTAATCTGTTCAGTGATGGAGGGAAAAAAAGCCTGGCTACCATGGAGCTATTGAGCTGCTGTCTTTCTGTCTCCAAATGCATATGCAAATACTGTTTGTTATTTGTAATAATGAGTTTTCTAGAGCGATCGTGAGAGCTAGAACCCAGACATCTCCACTGCACTGAATTCATCACCCTGATCTCTTCACCCTCATTGTTTGGATATCCAAGCTTGGAAGGGGTCTGTGTAATATTTTCAAGAGTTTCATCTTCTCTCTGGTTCTTCACTGTTAGTAATTTGCTATTAGGTAGCCACAGTTTTAAAAGAAACATTTGACCCATCAAGTCTACTTCTAGAAATTTAACCTAATGGAATATTCTTACAAATTAAACGGAAATATAGATATATTCACTATAGGACTCTGGATAAGGGACAAAAAACAATATATCCTCAACAATGATGGATTGGTTAATTTAATAAGGCCTCCTCTTCATAATGGTATAGGGTTTAGTCAACAATAATAAGTGCTATAATTAATAACAACTAATATCTATCAAGTGTTTCCTGAGTGCCAGGTATATAATAAATTCACACATTATTATAGAATAACTCAAAATTCTGGAATTTTGTCCACCTGCATAAAATACATCATTATTTCATTTGTATGTGTTTAAATAAGCATATATACACCTTGTTTATAAACATATTCATTAGAAAACTCTAGTATAATATGACAAAAATGTAAATAATGATTATAGGTAAAGAAAAAAAGAGTGGTTTTTAATAATATTTTGAAGTTTCTAATTTCTCTACAAAGAACATTTTACCTCATTTGGTCATTTAATTAAAAATTCTCTCACCATACCATTGGCCACATGTGACTATTTTAATGAAAAATAATACAAATTAAATGAAATAAAATTTTCACTTTCTCAGGACACGATTCACATTTCCAGTGCTCAAGAGCTTCATGTGGCTGATCCCCGCCAGATTGGACAGAGCAGATATAGAGCACTGTCATCCGCACACAGAGTTCAGTTGGATAGCACAGTCTCACCCTTGAGTTAGATTAGAGGTCGTGGTCCAACAGTAACCCTCTGTAAAAGCATGAAAATGTCCTCATCCTACTACTGTGTCTAGCGGTAGAATAGCTGCATTTCTTTTTACACACTTGAGGCGGGGGCTGAGGAATTGTCCTCATAGCTGTCAGTTAAGCGGGATCAGTGAGAATCTGCAATGGGCGTATCTTCTAGACAGTCTTTGCAGTCTGGCGCAGCATAACATGTTCCTCTAACGTGCTCGATTTACTCTATTTTAACATGTGCTGATCATGGGGATATCAGTTCCCATACCTCTTTTTTTTTTTTTTTTTTTTTTTTTTGCCTGTACCAGGGATTGAACCCAGGGGCATTCTAACTCCGGGCTACACCCCAAACACTATTTTTTATTCTTTATTTTGAAACAGGGTCTCGCTAAGTTGCGGAGGGCCTCACTAAGTAGCTGAGGCTGGCCGTGAACCCGGATCCTCCTGTCTCAGCCTCCCAAGTACTGGGATTACAAGTGTGTACCACCACACCTGGCCCCATACCTCTTTTTTAATAGATGAAACTATATCAAATCCCAGAAAGATTGACCAAAAGACCTAATGTTTATATTTCTTAATCCATAGGCCTCTTCGCAGGAATACTGATAAAGAAGTAACTATGAGCCGGGCGTGGTGGCACACGCTTGTAATCCCAGTACTTGGGAGGCTGAGACGGGAGGATACAGGTTCGCAGCCAGCCTCAGCTACTTAGTGAGGCCTCCGCAACCTTAGTGAGACCCTGTTTCAAAAATAAAGAATAAAAAATAGGGCTGGAGGTGAAGCCCAGGTGTAGAATGCCCCTGGGTTCACTCCCCAGTACCGCCAAAAAAAAAAAAGTAACTATGAAGTAGTATCAATTGCTTGTCTTTATGAAAACAAGGATTGAACTAAGTTTAGAACTAATTTATCTCTTTTTCAGTAATTTTTCCCCTTTCGCTGCACCCGCATCTTTCAGTTTAAAAGTTAGAGAAGTGAGGACATACCTGCCATTTCTATTCCACATTCTAGACAGAATTCCAGTGAATGAAGCCAGGCGTGGTAGCGCACGCTTGTAATCCCAGTACTTGGGAGGCTGAGACTGGAGGATCCGGGTTCGCGGCCAGCCTCAGCTACTTAGCGAGGCCCTCCGTAACTTAGCCAGACTCTGTTTCAAAATAAAGAATAAAAAATAGAACTGTGGGTGTAGCTCAGAGGTAGCATGCCCCTGAGTTCAATCCCCAGTACTGGGGGAAAAAAAATTCTAGTGAATGAGAAAGGGGCAAGTGTTTCCCCATCGTGTAGCTTCACTAACAATTGCAAAAATTGCAATTTTTTTTAAACTCACTACTGGCAAAATCATTTTTCTTCATGAAAGTATACACAACTGTTCTAAGTTTTTGATGATGTGAAAAACTGCAGTGAATAGGGAGCACAAGATGTTTAACTAGAGTATATTGTAATATACCCGAAGTCTTCAGTTTCTAAGAACTTGGAGGTTACTGATATTTACGCCCCATCGGGCACAGTTGTTTTCTTCTGGAGACTCTTTCTCTTTGGAGAGTGACTTCTTCAGTTGAGGGCACCCAGCAGTGACGGCCCTCCTGCCAGCGTCCTGCTGCTGTAGGCTGCGGGTTCATCTTTTCCCTGCAAGATGATTTAGGTCATGACCTTAGAGTTCTTAAGCACAGATGCCTAGCTCCTCCTGCCAGTCTCCTTGTCGTGATAATTAGGAAAAGTCTTGTAAATACTCTGTGATTTCATCTCTTTCTTGTTCTGCTTTCTTTGCCTCTCTTTATCTTTCTTTCATTTCCCTGCTTTATTCACTAATTTTTATATCTGTTTTACCTTTTTAAAAAATTGTTTTATTGGTGCCTTGTAATTCTACATCAGAGTGACGTTCAATATGATACCCCATGGTACCCCTCTCCCTGTACATGATGGTGAGATTGGTAGTGATGACTTCATATATGGACATAGCATTATTTTAACTGTTCACTTCATCGAGCCTCCTTTTCTCCTCCCTTCTTCCCTCCCTGTAAAAAAAAAAAAAAGTAAAACAGAAACCTAGGTTAGTTCCATAATTTGGCTATTGTGAGTTGTGCTGCTACCCACATAGATATGCATGTATCACTATAGTATTCTGACTCAAATTCTTTTGGAAAGAAACGGAGGAGTGGTATGGCTGGTCATATGGTCAATGGTGGTCCCATTCTTGGTCTTTTGAGGAACCTTCATAATCTGACCAACAGTGCACATGAGTTCCTATTTTCCCACCTCCTTGCCAGCATTTATTACTGTTTGTATTTTTGACAAATGCCATTCTACCTGGAGCTGAATGGAATCTCAGTGTAATTTCGATTTATATTTCCCTGACTGCTAATGACATTGGATATTTTTTCATGTATTTATTGGCTATTTTTATTTCTCCTGAGAAGTGTCTATTCAGTGGGATTTTACTCAGCCATAAAGAACAAAATTATGTCATTCACAAGAAAACAAATGAAACTAGAGAATATTATGCTAAGTGAGATCAGCCAGTGTCAGAAAGTCAAGGGTCATATGTTTTTCTCATCTGTGGAAGCTACAGAGAAAATAGGAAAAAGGGACTAGATTAATGAGGGTAGAGACCAGTAGTCTTGTAATCTGTTGAGGGACACCTTGGCTGGTTCCAAAGTTTGGCAACTGTGAATCATGCAGCTATAAACATAGATACACATGCATTAGTCTGGTAGTTTGGTTTCAGTTCTTTCGTGTAGGTACCTAGAAGTGGTATTGCTGGGTCATATGGTAGGTTCATTCCCATTCTTCTGAGGATCCTCCACAATGTTTTCCAAAGTGATTGCACTAATTTGCAATCCCACCAACAGTGTAGTAGAGTTCCTACTTCTCCACATCCTCACCAGCATTTGTTCTTATTTGTGTTTTTAATGATTGCCATTCTAATAGGGGTTAGGTGAAATCTCAGGGTAGTTTTGATTTGCATCTCTCTGATTGCTGATGATGTTGAACATTTTTTCATACATTTATGGGACATTTGTATTTCTTCTTCTGTGAAGTGTCTATTTAGTTCACGTGCCCATTTCTTGATTGGGTTATTTGTTTTTTGTGGTGATTTTTTTAAGTTTTCTGTATATTCTAGATATTAGTCCTCTATCAGAGAAGTAGCTGGCAAAAATCTCCCATTCTGTTGACTCTCTGTTGAGGTTCTTGATTGTTTCTTTTGCTGCACAGAAGCTCTTCAGTTTAATGCAATCCCATGTATTGATCCTCATTTTAATTTCCTGTTCCCTTGGGGTCTTGTTGAGTAAGTCTTTACCTGTGCCTATGTGTTGAAGTGTTGGACCTATGCCCTCTTCAAGTAGCTGCAAGGTCTCTGGTCTGATTTCTAGGTCTTTGATCCAAGACCTTGTACAAGATGAGAAAGTGGGGTTTATTTCTATTTTTCTGCATATGGTTAGCCAGTTTTGCCAACACCATTTGTTGAAGAGGCTATCTTTTTTCCAGTGGATGTTTTAGCCACTTTGTCAAAAATCAATTGGCTGTAGGTGTGAGGATTTGTTTCGAGTCTCCTATTCTGCTCCATTGGCCTATGTGTCTGCTTTTGTGCCAATACCATGCTGATTTTATTACTATGGCTTTGTAGTATGGTCTGAAGTTAGGTTTTGTGAGGCCTCCTGTGTGGTTCTTGTTGCTGAGAATTACTTTGGCTATTCTGGGTTTTTTGTTGTTCCAAGTGAATTTAAGGACAGATTTTTCTATGTCAGTGAAGAATGACTTTGGTAATTTAATGGGTATTGCATTGAATCTGTAGAGCATTTTTGGAAGAATGGCCATTTTGATGATATTTATTCTGCCTACCCAAGAGCATGGGAGATCTTTCCATCTTCTAAGATCTTCTTCAATTTCTTTTTTCAATGTTTTATAGTTTTCCTTGTAGAGGTCTTTTACCTCCTTGGTTAGGTTTATTCCCAATTATTTTATTGTTTGGGAGATATCGTGAGTGGAAATGTCTTCTGGATTTCTTTTTCAGTGGATTTATGGTTGGCATATAGAAAAGCTTCTGATTTTTTAAGATTGATTTTGTATCCAGACACTTTGCTGAATTTGTTGATCAGTTCTATCCTTGTCTTGTTCCTGTTTTTAAGGGGAACTCTCTTAGTTTTCCCCTATTCAGTATGATGTTGGCTGTGGGCCTATTGTATATTGCCTTTATGATGTTGAGGTATGTTCCTTCTATTCCAATTCTGTACAGTATTCTTATCATGAATGGGTGTTGGATTTTGTCAAATGCTTTTTCCGCATCTATTGAAATGACCATGTGATTTTTGTCTTAAGTTCTGTTTATATGGTGGGTTACATGGATTGTTTTTCGTATGTTGAACCAGCTTTGCATCCCTGGGATGAACCCAACTTGGTCATGATGTACAATTTTCATGATGTGGTTTTGAATGCACGTTGATAGTATTTTGTTTAGAAGTTTTGCATCTAAGTTTATCAATGATATGGGCCTGTAGTTCTCTTTTCTTGAGCTGTCTTTATTTGGTTTTGGTATTAGTGTGATGTTGGCTTCATAGAATGTATTTGGGAGAGTCCTGTTTCTTTCTATTTCACAGAATAGATTGAGGAGTATTGGGATTAGTTCTATAAAGATTTTATAAAATTCACCTGGAAAACCATCTGGACCTGGGCTTTTCTTTAACAGTAGGGTCTTTATTGCTGCTTCAATCTCTTTGCTTGCTATTGGTCAATTTAAATTTTCTATGTCTTCTTGATTCAACTTAGGAAGGTTGTACGTGTCTAGAAATTTGTCAATTTCTTCTAGGTTTTCCATTTTGTTGGAGTATAGTTTTTCGAAGTAGTTTCTGATAATCCTCTGGATTTCCGTGCTATATGACTTTGGGTGATTTTACCTCTTTGCTTGTACCTGCATTCTCATTTTAAAGAAATTTTTTTTATCTTTTGCAAAGGGCTTTTCTATCACCACTCTGAAACATGTGATATTTCTCATTTATTTTTTTAGAAGGACTTGACTTGGTTCATATTAATTAGCCAGGCTACTATTTATATTTATTAATTGCTGTTTTCTATGGCAGACTTATAAGAATCTGTTTTTAAAAATGGGCCTACTGTTTAGTATACTCGGTTTATCCATTGAAAAACAAGAAAGTAGTGAAAATGAAAATAAGTTATAAAAAAGTGCCATCATTTTGACTAAAGTTCCCCTAAGTCTCAACAGTTGTACAGAGAAGTAGCAATGGTAAAATCCTGGGCAGTGTAGCGCTTGCCCAGCGGCTCTAGTACTGTTGGTACCAGGTCCAACAGAAATGTCCTGTGGCCAGACCAGACAGTGCAGGGGTCTGCTTAGAGGGCAGTAAAGCCAGGCACGGGTCAGCTCATCTGTTTCCAGGACCTGAACAAGTTGAAAGGTGAGGAAAGGGGGCCTTGCCAACCTGCTCCAAGGCATGAGGTTAATGAGACAGACAGGGATGAGTGGCAGCCTTTTGAAATTACAGAAATGTGACAACCCTAGCTGTCTCTGCTCAGGCTCTTTTTATGCTGAGAATACAACTGGCAAAAGGCTGTGGAGCCAAAGTAGAAATGTACACTACAATAGAGTGCATGCCCTGTGGTGATTTGCAAACTTCTGTTACCTAACAGATCTCCTCTTACTGTTAGGAGAGTGGAATTAATGTCTGAATTAGCAGACTTGATTTAACCTACTAACAAACCAAATTAATTATTCAAGTAAATGTATTTCCCAAGATAGGATTATTCTCCTCCTGTGTTATCTACAGATATTTTTAAAAAGGAGAGAACAAAGAAACCACGGATAGCTAATTTTTTTCTTTTTCTTTTTTTTTTTTTTTTTT
>PVJS01019979.1:0-33117 GCA_004027185.1 Glis glis | reverse complement strand
CAGTACCGCAAAAAAAAAAAAAAAAAAAGCTGAGGATTCAAAGATGGCCTGGCCTCTTCCCTGCCCGCTCGGAATGAGGAGAGACTAGCCAGGCGTGGTGGCGCACGCTTGTCATCCCAGTACTTGGGAGGCCAAGACAGGAGGATCGCAGGTTCAAGGCCAGCCTCGGCGACACAGTGAGACTCTCAGCAATTGAGTAAGACCCTGTTTCAAAACAGAACAACAACAACAACCAAAAAAACTAAAAAGGGCTGGGGTTGTAGCTCAGAGATAAAATGCCCCTGGGTTCAATCCCCAGTACCACAAATAACAACAACAAAAAAACCCACAAAAAGCAAAACCCAGTGTCTATGTTGTATTAGGTACTGTAAGTCATTTAGGGATGATTTAAGTATCTGCTAGCTTATATACAAACACTGCAGCATTTTCTCTAAGGGACCGGGCACCATGGACTCCTAAATCTACAGCAGGTCCTGGAACCCGGCCCCAGCAGACACGATCGCATGGCCGTGCATCTAATGCTATCTAGTGAGCTATATGCACAGATACGTATATGGATTCGTATTTCAGAGAATCGTGTAGAAGCCGGGTGGTGGGTAGGGGCTGAAACCCTATTCTAGGGAGCTAATTCCCTGCAATGAACAATAAGGTTTTTGCTAGTTATGTGGTCAGAGCTGGGCAAACAGCTTGGTTGCCCACATGGAACTTTGACGAAGCTGTGAATATATATATATATATTTTTTTTTGCGGTACCGGGGATTGAACGCAGGGGCATTCTACCTCCGCGCTACGCCCCCGGCCCTATTTTTTATACTTTATTTTGAAACCGGGTCTCACTAAGTAGAGAGAGAGAGAGAGAGAGAGAGAGAAAGAGAGAGAGAGAGAGACAGTGAGAGAGCTGAGGCTGGCCGCAAACCCGGATCCTCCGGTCTCCGCCTCCCAAAGTACTGGGATTACAAGCGTGCGCCACCACGCCCAGCTTGTGAATATATTTTAAACACCCACGGGCCTTAGGCTTGGCCTCTGGAGCAGGCACGGCCCCAGGGAAGGGGCACCTGTATCCATTGTGGTTACATCTGACCCTGCACAACTGTGGGGCTGCTCTGGCCGGTCTCCGGTGGAGCCCGAGACAGAGCTGTGCAGTCCGGCTCACAGTGAGACTCCTTACCTGCTGCTGATCTGCCGAGAAACCTCCAGGTCTCTTTCTGCCTCTGTGTCAAGCCAGAATCATGACGAGTCAGGCGTTCAGGGCCACAGCCGGTCTCGTCCTTTCCAAAGCTGCCTTTCAGGTGTTCCTGAGCCTCAGGGTCACCCGGGCTCCGTGCTTTGTCCCCCATCTGCTCCCAGATGAATACTCTGGGCGAGATCGCCTCTCTCCAGACTTCTACGACGAGTCGGAGACGGACCCCGGTGCCGAGGATCTCCCGGCCCGCATCTTCGTGGCTCTCTTCGACTACGACCCGCTCACCATGTCCCCGAACCCCGACGCGGCGGAAGAGGAGCTCCCATTTAAAGAAGGACAGATCATTAAGGTGGGGACTGCGGCCCGGGCTGGGGACAGGGACTGACAGCAGGGACAGCTCAGGAGCTGCCGGGCCGGTGGCCTTGCACGTGGGTGGGCCTGCCTCTGCTAGCAGGATTGTGTGCACACGTGCCATGCCTGCACACTTTCCTAAATATGGCCCGTAACTGCAGGTTCTATGCTGTCGAGAAAAATGCTACAGGCTCCAAGTTTTATTTTTCTTTATTTTGGGGGTGCTGGGGATTGAACCTGGGCCTCATGCATGCGAGGCAAGCACTTTAGGATTAAGTGACATCCCCCGGCGCAACAGATTCCACATTTTGTGTGTATGTGTGTGTGTGGTACTGGGAATTGAACCCAGAGGCATTCAATCTTCGAGCTACACCCGCAGCCCAATTTTATTTCTGATTTGGAAACAGGATCTCGTTAGGTTGATGAGAATCTCACTACTTGCTGAGGCTGTCCTCAAACCTGTGATCCTCCTGTCTCAGCCTCCCAAGTACTGGGATGACAGGCATGCACCACACGCCTGGTTCTGCATTTTATTTTATCCAGGGGCATTCTACCTCCGAGCTACACCCCCAGCCCCATTTTATTCTTTATTTTGAAACAGGGTCTTGCTAGGTTGATGAGTGTCTCACTATTTGCTGAAGCTGTCCTTGAACCTGCCATCTTCCTGTCTCAGCCTACCAAATACTGGGATGACAGGCATGCACCACTCCTTCCTTCCTTCCTTCCTTCCTTCCTTCCTTCCTTCCTTTCCTTCTCTTTTTCTTTCTTTTTTTCCTGTGGTACTGGGATGAACCCAGGGGGATTCTACCTTCAAGTTATACCCCCAGCCCTATTTTGTTTTATTTTTTTTAAACAGGAGCTCGCTAAGTTGTTGAGAGTCTCCCTAAGTTGCTGAGAGCCTCACTAAATTGCTGAGGGCCTCACAAAAGTCCTGAGGGTCTCCCTAAGTTGTTGAGGGTCTTCCTAAGTTGCTGAGGGTCTCCCTAAGTTGCTGAGGGTCTCCCTAAGTTGCTGAGGGCCTCCCTAAGTTGCTGAGGGTCTCCCTAAGTTGCTGAGGGCCTCCCTAAGTTGCTGAGGGCCTCACTAAGTTCCTGAGGGTCTACCTAAGTTTCTGAGGGTCTCCCCAAGTTGCTGAGGGTCTCCCTAAGTTGCTGAAGGCCTCCATAAGTTGCTGAGAGTCTCCCTAAATTGCTGAGGGCCTCACTAAGTTGCTGAGGGTCTCCCTAATTTGCTGAGGGCCTCACTAAGTTGCTGAGGGTCTCCCTAAGTTGCTGAGGGCATCCATAAGTTGCTGAGGATCTCCCTAAGTTGTTGAGGGTCTCACTAAGTTGTTGAGGGTTTCCCTAAGTTGCTGAGGGTCTCACTAAGTTTCTGAGGGTCTCTCTAAGTTGCTAAACATCTCACTAAGTTGCTGAGAGTCTCACTAAGTTGCTGAGGGTCTCACTAAGTGGCTGAGGATGGCCACAAGCCTTCGATCTTCCTGTCCCAGCCTCCCAAGTACTGGGATTGCAGGTGTGCACCACCACGCCCGGCTGATGTATTTCTGAACCAATCAATCACCGTGCGTTGCAACTTCCTGGCTGCAGGTTTACGGTGATAAAGACGCTGATGGCTTTTACCGCGGGGAGACCTGCGCCCGGCTGGGCCTCATCCCCTGTAACATGGTGTCTGAAATCCAAGCGGACGATGAGGAGATGACGGACCAGTTGCTGAGACAGGGGTTCCTCCCGCTCAACACGCCTGTGGAAAAGATAGGTGAGCTCCGCCCGGTGGCCGGGTGGTGTGTCATCGAGACGTGCCAGGTCGTGTGGCGATTGACGGCTCACCTCCGGTTACAATGCTCTCTGCAAACGAGGGCTGCAGTAGGCTGCGTGCTCCAGGGACACCAGGGGCCCAAATATTTGTGCAAACAGATCTTCTGATGGGTGACGAAGTATGTCTACCTATTTATTTATTTATTTTGCGGTACCGGGGATTGAACCCAGGGGCATTCTACCTCCAAGCTCCAACCCCAGCCCTGTTTTTTATTCTTTATTTGGAAACAGGGTCTCACTAAGTTGTGGAAGGGCCTCACTAAGTAGCAGAGGTTGGCCTCGAACCTGCGATCCTCCTGTCTCAGCTTTCCAAGTCCTGGGATGACGGGCCGATTTTGAAATGAATTTGAAGCTGTGAATGGTATTGAACTATTAAAGTTATTTTGAAATGACACTTTGGTGTCTTTCTTCTTCCCCTGGGACTTCACAGAGAGAAGCAGAAGGAGCGGGAGAACGCACTCTGTGTCCACACGGAGAATGGTGGCTCTGTACGATTACGACCCCAGGGAGAGCTCGCCCAACGTGGATGTGGAGGTACCGGCCCGGTGCTGTCTCCCTCCTGACCCATCTACACCCAGCCCTCCTGACGGCTGCGGGCGGATGCTACACTGGGACCCTGCCTTGGGCCTTCTGCTCTGTCCCATGAGCCCCACATAGAGACAGCAAGCCTGGGGACAGCAGTGATGTCCCAAGGGCCACCCCCAGCCACAGCAGCCACCCTTCATAGCCACGGTGTTAGCTAACCACGGCAACTCGGTCCGAAAATGTTGGTAGAAAATTCCAGAAATCAGCAGTTCGGAAGTTTTTTTTTTTTTTTTGCAGAACCGGGGATTGAACCCAGGGATATTCTACCTCTGAGCTACACCCCCGGCCCTATTTTTTATTCTTTATTTTGAAACAGGGTCTCACTAAGTTGCAGACGGCCTCACTAAGTAGCTGAGGCTGGCTGCGAACCCGGATCCTCCGGTCTCAGCCTCCCAAGTTCTGGGATGACAAGCGGGCACCACCACACCTGGCTTAGTTTAAATTGCTGTTCTCAGCAGCAGGGTGAGGTCTCAGTGCCCTGCTCTGTCCCACCCTCTGACCCAGCAAATCCACACCCTGTGACCCCCTGCACGGTGGCTGGCCGTGCAAAAAAAAAAAAAAGAGTAAGAGCAATCATGAAGTGTTTATTTCTAAGAACAACTACTTCGGAAAGCAAAATGCTACCAACTCCATGTTCCCTCTCCACAGGCCGAACTTACCTTTTGCACGGGAGATATTATTGCTGTTTTTGGTGAAATCGATGAAGATGGATTTTATTATGTAAGTTTTTGAGCCAGCATGGAGTGCCATGCCATTCACGTTAAACTGTTTTTATTTGTTTTTGTTTTTTGTAGTACTGGGGATTGAACCCAGGGGCATTCTACCTCCGAGCTCCACCCCCAGCCCTATTTTTTAATCTTTATTTTGAAACAGGGTCTCACTAAGTTGTGGAGGGCCTCACTAAGTAGCTGAGGCTGGCCGCGAACCAGAATCCTCCTGTCTCAGCCTCCCAAGTATTGGGATGACAAGCGTGCACCACCACACCCGGCTCAATGCCCTGAGCAATTCTGACTCGTGCTTTCCTAGCACGATGGAGTTTGGCCCCCAAATGATAGCTATGTAAAGGAATCCAAATTTCCGGAAGGGTTTGTCCCCATCTGAAGCAGTTACCCTGGGGAGGTGTCAGCAGACGCTTCGGTCTTCCCTGTATAGTTAGAACTTCCACATGGAGAACGGGAGGGATGGGCAGATGGCAGCTGTGATGTGTCCTGCATGCCAGGACCACCTGCTCTGTCCCCGAGGTGTGTCCCCTCAGCCTGGGCAGCGGGTCGGAGCCTGGGGACACTTAAGGGGCCCCTCGGGACTCTGGGCTCAGCCTGGCGGGTCGTGGAAAAACAAATTGCTCTCTCTGTGTTTATAGGGCGAGCTGAACGGGCAAAAAGGCCTCATACCTTCGAACTTTCTGGAAGAAGTGCCTGACGACGTGGAAGTCTACCTTTCTGACGCTCCTTCCCATTATTCTCAAGACGCGCCCCCGCGGTCCAAGTCCAAAAGGGTAAGCAAGCCTTCTTAGCCCTGTCGACCCCCCTTCTCTGCCTGCGCTGTCGGATATAATCTTTACATTGAGATTTCGGTATCTGGGGCCCCAAAGCATATTCCCCGAATTTTTTTCCCCCGCTCTGTCCTTCCATGGGGGTTGTGCCTACCAACGCTTAATCCCAAATCTTGAGTCTGTTTCACCCCATGGTTCTGGTGGGTCCGCCCTGGCTCCCAGGACCTTCCCGCCCCACGTGACAGACGCACAGTGTAGCCCAGGTCGGGCAGGGACGGCCACCGCCCGCCTTAGGAGTCCAGGCCCCGTATCAAAGGTCCAGGGCCTCTCTATTGAGCACGTCTGTCTCGGAGACTACATCACGTTAGTTTCTCATCTTTACTTCATACCATCACCGCGAGTTCTTATCTGTCATGTTTTACGTATATATTTTTATTTCTTCGTCATCTGCTTGGACACAGAAGAAGAGCGTTCATTTCACACCCTAATCAGGCATGTAACCTTCACGTAAGTGAACAGCCGGACACACCTAGAGAGATAACGACTTAAGCTACCCTCACGGACCAGTGTGGTAGTCTTAAGGCTTCACTGTGGGCTTTCAGAGAGAGAGAGAGAGAGAGAGAGAGAGAAAGAAATATGTCTCAAATGATCATTGGACCTAAAGCGCTAGGCTATCCCTTGGTCTCAGCCGTAAAAAGCCACCGGATTTGTAGCGCAACAAATCCCCTCTAATAAGCACCTCCTACTATTTCCACCCCGAGTATTTGAAAAGCCAACCTTGGGAACATATTTCTTAAACAAGCTAATCGTGTGTTTACACAGAGAGTGTCCCAACGTCTCTTCAGATCAGAGCTGCATATTGCATTGTTAGCCACGCTTGGGGAAAAAATATCAAAAAATAAGCACAACCTAAGAAATATGTTTACGGTAGAAAGTCTTACTTTAGAAAAACCAAACCCAACCGTCCCGATAATTCAAGATGACGTAGATGCGTAGTAAACAAAGGTGACCTGGCACTGGCCAGACACCACGTAACCACACCTGTACCTTACCACGGGGCCTCGGCCGCTCCTGATAGCACAACCGTGCGCACGTGCGGACGCCGGCGTGGCCGGCTCGTTGGTGTACCAATGCAATACGTTCCACGAAAATGCAGCTCAGGCAACGGCTTTAGAGGGAAGAGAGGTATCCTCAGGTGTACTTTGGGGTACACTGCCAGGTGTTTTCCATTAGAATTAGACCTTGATTCTAAATCCAAGCAAGCTTGAAGCCCCTCAGTGCCTCGTGTTTGCCTGCTGCCCCACGAACGCTCGCGGAGCGGGGGGTTTGCTCTGGGGGGTCAGGGAGCCAGTGGGGTGGCGTCTGTGTATGATCTCAGGCATGCCTCTAGCTACAAAAAATAAATAAATCAATAAACAATAAGCAAGACAAAATAGCCACGCAACGTGTCAGAGTACATACAGTTCCATCCTGTGGAAGCGCGGTGGCTCTAGCACGTGGGGTCTCTGGAAACGCACCATGTGCTCTAACACAGGGTAAAAAAAAATCACGTTCCATCGTTCGGAAATCACGAGATTGCGTACAAGAAGGGCCTTGAAGCTTCCTTTGATTGTAATTAAGGTTCATTTTAGTTTTTTTTTTCTTTCAACCAGTGTGCCATCTCCAATGTTTCTCTAGCTAACCTTACTAACCCCAGAACGCACGGGGCCATATCAGGATTTTCTATAACTGAGTCGTTTTTCAAATCCACCCAAATTAAATTCTCTTTTAAGAGGTTTCGCCCTTCATATGACCGGGGGGCTCCTTGACCAGCTTTCCATTCAATCTGATTTGAGTCCTGTCCCTCCTGCTCTCGGTCTGAATTTACGGACTAATCATGACCTGGCTTTGTTCGCCAAAGCGAGGGACACCCCTCTCCCGAGACAAAGACCCCCCCCAAAAAAACCTACAAACGCTTATGGCCAGACACCCTCAGGAATGCTTTGGGGGGCACAATGCTGCTCATGGCATACTTTAGAGATTGAAAGAAGAAACGAACCACCTTTTTATCTGTGCGGGGGAGCTGGGCTGGGCGGTGCGGTGTTACCAGACAAATGGATGTTTATGGCCTTCGCATACTCAATAAACTGTCACGATGTACCTACTAGGTTCCTCCTGAGGGTTCAGGGACAGCAAGGAGAGCTCCATCCCCCACAGTCCATCTCCATTCGGGGTCACCTACGTCATCTATAGGTTCTGGTAGTCCTGGGAGAGGCAGGGAATTAGCCTCGAAAAAGAAAAAGGGGCTGCTTTCCAAAGGCAAGAAACTGCTGAAAAAACTGGGTGCAGTGAAGTGAATGTTGTGCTTTCTGGGACAACTTCCAAAACCGATGTGATTTTCTTTAATTCCAAACTAGGGCTTTCATGACTCAAGTACTTCCTTAAAAAAAAAAACAAACAAAACCAATCTCCTCCCATCCCCGACACCAGTAGCGACACGCACTCTCTCGTACCTCCTCCGTCCATTTAAACCACGCACCAGGACAGAGGGGAGACGGTGCCCGCTCCTCCAGTCAGCGTTGGCAACGCTCTGTCCTCATCCCAGGCGGGGCCCGGGAGGCGGGAGGGTCACCTTGCCTGATGGAAGGTTTTGAATATTTTCCATTGGGGGGCACCCAGGGCTCCTGCCGCTGCCCCTCCCTCCCTCCCGCCCCGGGATTCCCGGCTCTGTGCATTTTTATTTTTATTTTTTTCATCTGCCCTTAAAGGAATGATTTCCAGCCTTCTTCCCTTCTCAAAAACGCTTGCCTCTTAACACATGAACTGTCACCTTGACTCTGGTCTTGAAATTCCTAGTTTAATTTGCCTTGATGTTCTGCCTTATAAATGCACAATAATTTGTACTGTCTAATAAAAGCCGCAGTGTATACTTGGTATGTGTCGTGCGTTCCTCCTCTTCCTCCTCCTCCTCCTCCTCCTCTTCCTTCTCCTCCTCCTCCTCCTCCCTCACACAATGGCTTGAGGTCCGGCCGTACAGGCTGTGCGATCTTAAGATACCGGCCTTGGTCTTTCCAAGCAAGCCAGAAAAAACACAGAGAAAAATGTTTACGTAGCCAATCATTCAAAAAAACATAAATAAAGGCAAAGGAGAGAAAGTAGCTCTGTTTGGTCAAGTACCTGTTCTCCAACCTTCCAGAAAGCTGATAATCTTTGCTTTCTGTATTCCATGTTTGTGGCATCCGGATTTCTGTTCCTTTCATTCTTTGTCCAAAGGCTCGAGCCGAGTACTCCAGAACGAGCCGCACACACACACGTAGGCATCCGCACCACGCACCAGCCACACCACAGACAGCCCACACCTTCACCTGTCGGACACGGCCCCACCCACCCTACCCATTGCCTCTGAACGAAAGACTCGCAGAGTTGCTGGCAGATGTACTGGACGGTTCCTCTTTTGTAATTCTTGTCCACTTGTAAATTGTTTTTACTCTTTTTACCTACTTTTCAGACTGCCTTTCTTTTGTAATTGATGGAAGGTTTATAAATGGATGACCAGGCTTTCCCCCCGTTGTGTCTTCAAAAACTATATTGTACATTGTAATAGAATCCTATGTGGTAGATTTATTAAGAGGGGAAAAAATCACTCGATGTGTGGTTAAGTACTGTGTGGGCGTGTGCATGTGAACCATTAGTGTAAAATATTTTCTAGAAATAAAATTTGTTATTTTATACAATGCTGTGTATTGTGTATCTTTTTATTTATTATTTATTTATTTATTTATTTATTTATTTATTTATTTGTGTGGCACTGGGGATTGAACCCAGAGGCATTCTACTTCTTTTTTTTTATGGTACTGGGGATTGAACCCAGGGGCATTCTACCTCCAAGCTACACCCCCAGCCCTATTTTTTATTCTTTATTTTGAAACAGGGTCTCACTAAGTTGCGGGAGGCCTCACTAAGTAGCTGAGGCTGGCTGCGAACCTGGAACCTCTGGTCTCAGGCTCCCAAGGCATTCTACTTCTGAGTTACATCCCCAGCCTGATTTTTTTAAAAAAAAATTATTTGGAAATAGGGTCTCGCTAAGTTGATGAGAGTCTCACTACTTGCTGAGGCTGGCCTTGAACCTGCGATCCTCCTGTATCAGCCTCCCAAGTACTAGGATTACAAGTGTGTGCCACCACACGCCCGGCTGTGTGTCTTTTTTAAAAAACACTTGTGGCAGGGTGACAGAATTTCTTTCTCCAACGTGTTCATGAAAAGTGTAACTTTACCTTTTCTGGGACTTTTAAAAAATAATTTTGACCCAAGTTTTGGGAGTTGTTCACACTCTTGTGTGAGAAATACTCCTGTGTAACAGATTGCAAAAGTAAAAATCAAACCAGATCTGCAAACCTTTCCCTTTGGCGAATTCAAGTGATAGTAACAAAGAGCTATGCTGATTTAATACAATAAGACACCACTTCCCAAACATACGGAACCTTTCCTAACAGCAGTGACTATTTTAAAATTCTGTCAATTTGAGGAATTGTTCAAATTAAGTGATAAAACTAACCAGGTGTGGTGGCATATGCTTGTCATCTCAGTACTTGGAAGCCCCCCCCACACACACACACTTCGCTATGGAGAAGGCACAGACTATAACGCAACATCTTCCCACTCCGAGTTCCCCGGATGCACGTGAATCAGGCTCTGTACAGATTAGGGTGCCATGCCGGCGCCAGCTGCGTGTCTCTGTGGTGTTCGGTGGCAGCTGGCCATGCTGCTTTCTGCAGCCTTGAAAGTGCTCATGTCCTTTGACCCTCACGTCTAGGGATCCAACTTAATAGGTGTCAGCAAGGATTTTAAAAACTAAGGAATTTATCATGACACCAATTAGAACAGGAACAACTGCTAAGTTAACCCAAAATACACCCGAGAGGTCGAGTTCAGTAAAAGTTAAGTGCGAGCTATGGGTCAGACTGGCTTATCTCCCAGAGACACTGGGCCCTGGAGCTGGTGACACGGTCACAGGAAGCCAGGGTTCTGGCAGTCCATGTCCTGTGGAGAGCGGTGTCTCTGTGCGGAGAGAGGACCTGGACGATGTCCTCCCCTCTGCATCCCTCCTCGCCCCTTCTCCCTGATGGTCCAGGCTTCTTGGCTTCTTCATACAACAGCTGGTTTTAGTGTCAGTCTAACCAACTGTGAGCCCTTCACAGTTAAGTTTCCAGACTAGGAAATGTGTGTGTGTGTGTGTGTGTGTGTGTGTGTGTGTGTGTGTGTGTGTGTGGTGTACATTACTTTATGTAAAATAAAAATGGTAGAGTCTCTATCTTCCTTATTCCTCTGCTGGGGATGGAGTGGGGACAAAGTGTCAGGGAGGAAAAGGTTAAAGAACAATCCTGGCCGGAGGCTGAGATAGGAGGATCACAGGTTGGAGGCCAGCCTCAGCAACTTAGCGAGACTCTCAGCAACCTAGTGAGATCTTGTTTCAAAATAAAAAAATAATAAAAGGGACTTGGGGTATAGCTTGGAGGTAGATCCCCCCGCCCCGTACCAAAGAATAGACAGACAGACAGACACGGGCTATTGATGACAGAAGAGCTGCCTCCAATTTTCCAATAAAATACTTGTGAAGATCACTCGATTGATGTCAGATTTTGTTAACAATCTGCAGTCACCCCGGGGCAGGGGTTCAGGGGCACCAATGGTGGTCACCACCACCCACTGCCCTGCCGTGCTCCAGGAGAAGCCGGAGGTGGCGGAAGGATGGCGTGCTACCCCGTTCCGAGTCTCGCCTGCCACCCTCCTCCTCACGTCACAGCTCTGCCTCTTCCCATCAGTCAGCGACCACTGGGTGGGAAGCAGGGCTTGGAGGTGTGGCACCTCAGGGGAGTGCGAGGGGACCCTCGGGAGGCACCTGTTGGGAGCATCCGCTTAAGGCAGGGGGCGACTGGGATGGAAAGGGCTGTGGAGCTGGCTGCTGTGGGCCAGGTACGTGATGAGTCGAGGATTCCAAGGGCTAAAGTAAACATTTGGTAGGAAATACAGCTGAACATTTTTTTTTTTACTTTGGGTTAGGGAAAAATTATACACACACACATGCACACGACTGCAAAATAAAAACTGGTGGACTTGGGCATTTTCCAATGAAGAACTTCCACTCATCAAAGGTTACCTTAAAAGAGACCTTGACAAGCCAAAAAAACTGGAAGTGTTTATAACACGTGCTCCTTACTATTCTAATAGTCTCAGAATATATAAATATAAAGGACAGACAACCCAAGACAAAGAGACAAATAATTTTCATATAAGAGGAATTAAGCATGGCCCAGAAGCGTGTGAAGGGATTCTCAACCTCATCAGTAAATAGAGAAATGTAAACCAGGGCCCAAAGGGCGCCCCCTCCTTGACCCATTCAGGTGGTGACACGTTTGTGTCGGAGGACATCGGTCACAGAATGCCTCATACATTGCTGGCCACGATAAAACTGATGTAAATGCTCTAAAACATGCTGACATGATTTTTTAATATACATTTATTGGTGCATTGTAATCTCGCATCATAATGGAGTTTGGAGTGATAAGGACATACAGTACAGGCACGTGGTGAGCTCCCCCCGCATCACACCCCGTCCCCATGCAGGGATTGAGACTGGAATCGAGAATCTCACGTAGGTACAACATGTCAATGGAAGCGTTTCCTTCGTTAATTGTCCCCTCGCGCGACATCCCCTAGACCCCCTCCATCGCGCCACTGGGGTTTCTCTCCCTTTATCTAAAGCCCCTCTGGTATCCTGACCCCCAGCCCCCACGTAGGAGGGAAAACAGAAGACCCTTCACTTCCTGTGACTGGCTGATCTCACTTAACGCCATGTTCTCCAGGTCCATCCATTTTCCTGCAAAAGACACCATTTTGTTCGTCTTTATTGCTGAGTAGAATTCCATTGTGTGTCTATCCCACAAGTTCATAATCCATTCATCTGTTGAGGGACGCCTGGGCTGGCTCCGTGACCTGGCTGTTGTGAATTGTGCTGCTATCAAGGCGGACAGGCATGTGTCACTGTAATATTCTGACTTCAATTCCTTTGGGAAGCGACCCAGGAGTGGTATGGCCGGGTCACATGGTGGATCCTCCACACTACTCCCATAGCGGCTGCACTAATCTGCAGTCCCACCAACGGTGCCCGAGTTCCTGTTTCCCCACGCCCTCGCCTAAGTTATTGTTGTGTCCTTGGCAATCACCATACACGTTGACACTGTTTTCAAAGGTGAACACTTACAAACTCGGCATCCCGGCAGTTCCACTCCCACACACGCCAAGGGGCGACTCTTGACACGTGAAGCGAGACCCCTAGGTCATGTTCCCAGCAGTGCGCTCAGGAGCGCACGGGCCTGGAAGCAACTCCAGTGCCTGCGGCAGAAGAGCGGGCAGGCTCGCTGTACCATCGCCACATGCCTGCCACCGTGAGCAAGGGTGTACGTGACTATACCCACCCACAGACACGCACAACAGATAGACCTCAGCGATGTGCCACTTGAGCAAGCAACTCCCATAAAATGTACACCACGATATCCTTTTCATTAAGTTCAAAGCCAACTAAAGATAAGAATACCAGCATGTGTATATTCGCTGAGACTGTCCAATGGGCAGGGAGCGATGATTTCCACAGCACGTGCTCTGGGTGCGGGGAGGTCTGGAGAGAGGAAAGGGGCAGGCAGGTGCTGGCAGATGCTATCGCCAATGTTTAAAGTCTAGGGCTGGTAGGTGGGTACAAGGTGCTTATTATCAAAGAAAATAAAATTAAGATATCCACAGGGGTCAGTGCTAGAGTCTCATGAGCCGCGAATTACGATTGATTCCGTTTTAAGCATTGTGGTCTTTAAACAAGAGGAAACACAACTATGTGCAAAATTATTAGTTTCTAGACTTCCCCAGGGCATCGAAGTAAGAGGGTCGGGGAGTTGGCTGGAATACAGCCCCGATGTCCCCAGACCCAGGGAGGAAACATGGATGCAGAGGTTGCAGATCCGAAGATGGACATGTGTGAGGACCTGGGCGCGTGTGGAAGGGAGCTGCCGTGGGCCGCACTGGGAACGCGGCCGTCTACCCGTGAGGTGAAGGGTGGGGTCAGCGTCTGCGACTGCCCCCGTGGACACAGCCTAGCACGCTCTTGATCAATGGGCATTTTTAAATGTGGGGACAGAGGAGGAGTCATACTTTCCAATGGCCTCAAGACCCAGTTCCTGCATTTGGCTTTGGGAATCACTGTAGGAAGAAAGTCCCGAGTCATAGAAATGCTAAATAACAAACATCTGTTTTGCCTTGAAATCGCAGGGAACTCTCCAACTAAACTGCTCCAGAGACTCTCAGCCATCGGAGCTCCTGTGGCCAAGTGTCCGCCCGGGGCCTGCAGCTCTGAGCGGGAGGCGCCGGGCAGTGTCGCATGCGTGAGCTCACCTAGTACGTGTTCAGGAGTCGAGGCAGGTGCGTCCTGCGTCCAAGCTGCTTTTAGGAAGTGCGAAACACGAGTGGGAATGATCATGGTTAAAAAAAGGAAAACCAAAGTCAGACAGTCGATAAACCACAGAAGCGTGGAAAAAGAATGAGGTCAAACTCTAAAAAGCCCACGTGAAGATTTTAAGAGATTAAAATGTTGCTGGCAACTTATGGTGATGTTTCAACAGTGAAAACTACAGGAGAATTTCAAATTGTACAAAATGCGTTCAGTTCCACCCAGTTCAAAGGTCTCAACACTCCCGCCAGAAAGGAATTTGTTGAACTGCAGACAAACTGGTGGGGTGGGCAGCAATGTGTTAGTTGCGGTAATTATCATTCTTTCCCAACACCATGACAACTGTCTATACCTCTCCATTACCGGTAATGTGGGGAAGAAAAACCGACAGGCCTTTGAAAGCAAACCCAGCAGTCCCCACAGTCTAGAAACCAGAGGACCGGTTCTTTCTACAAGGTCTCACCCTGAACACAGAAGATGAAAGGAAAATACAATTCCATACACACACTATATATATATATATACACACACACACACACACACACACACACATATATGGTTTTGGTGAATTTCCTCTAAAATAAATTTTTGCAGTACTGGGGATGGAACCCAGGGGCATTCTAACTCGGAGCTACAGCCCCAGCCTGATTTTTTATTCTTTATTGTGAAACAGGGTCTCACTGAGTTGCGGAGGGCCTCACTAAGTAGCTGAGGCTGGCCGCGAACCCGGATCCTCCGGTCTCAGCCTCCCAAGTACTGGGATGACAAGCGTGCGCCACCACACCCGGCCAAAATAAAATATTTCAACTCTGAAAACTGGAAATGGAAATAATAAACCAAAGAATGAACTAATGTCAGAATCAGCATCTGTCAGAGTTTTTATTAAAATAAATAAGCAAATCACTCACTCTTTCCCCTATCTACAGGTTTGTTTCACATGGTTTCAGTTCCCTGTGGTCTGAAATATTAAGTGGAAAATTCCAGAAATAAACATGGGCCACACTGACGTGCCTTCCCTGCTGCGTGCTGTCCTGCCTGGTCGTGAGCCGCTGCCTTCGTCACCTATTGACCTCGTGTGGAGTGCACGCGGGAAACAGGCACTTACACGGGCTTCGGTGCCACCCTGGTCTCAAGCGCCCACGGGAATCTCGGGGTACGTCCCTGGAGGACGGGGAAGCTCTGCCATGAATGTCTCCCCAGTCGGCACTATATTGAGATGCATAAATGACAAGGATGGCCCCGACTCTTGCTTCTTCATGACCGATATTTAAACATGGGGACGCGCCGTGGAGCACCTGTCCTCCAGCGCAACGCAGCCCTGCAGAGGCCCCTGAAGCCACAGGCGGCGGGGGAGCGGCAGGGACGCGCTCCGCCTGTGCTGTTCAATGCCATCCCGGGCCGGCAGGTGACCCTGGGAGGCGAGGGAGCCCGGGGGACGGAGCCCTCAAGCTGAAACCCCCGCGGCTACTGCCTCTTTACCCGTCCGGTGACCGTCTCTGGACATGGCGGACCATGGCGGCCCTTCAGAAACGTCACTGCAGCCTGTCACGGTACTGAAGACTTGCCAGCCTCTTCAAGGCGGAACTTCAAACCCAAGGACAAGATCGTCCTGACCTAAGCTGCCCACTTGCCACGAAGTCCGTAGATGAGATGAACCCCACACGTGCGCTTAGCAATGGTGTCATCAGCCTGCCCGAGGCGGCCTGCGGCGACCTCCATCAGGAGAGCGCCGCCTCTGGCCTCTGAAACCCCGCTCTCTCCTGAAGCTCAGAGGCAGAACAGGTTAAGGACCCGGCTCCAAGCCCAGGGCAGTGGTTATTGGCTTTAAGAACGAAAACAAAGGCCGGGCGTGGTGGCGCACGCTTGTAATCCCAGTACTTTGGGAGGCGGAGACCGGAGGATCTGGGTTCACGGCCAGCCTCAGCTCTCTCTCTCTCTCTACTTAGTGAGGCCCTCCGCAACTTCGTGAGACCCGGTTTCAAAATAAAGTATAAAAAATAGGGGCGGGGGTGTAGCGCAGAGGTAAAACGCCCCTGGGTTCAAACCCCGGTACCGCAAAACAAAACAAAAGAATGAAAACAAAATGTGCTCAGCCGTGATACATTGGTGAGAGTAAATCTCAAGGTGTCGCCGACACCGTCACGGCAGGAGCAGCAGCTTTATTGGGGACGAGCGTCTGTAAGAGCTGCGGGCCTCGCACCACCGCTCAAGGTCATTCCATTGTAGGCGGTGACTCGCGGTGCCCTCACGACATACAATATTTACCACCTGCGAGCCTCCTCTTTGCAACAGTTGCTGAGAAGAACTATAAATACATACAAGCAAACAACTACAGTCGCCACCTCGCAGCAGGGGACTTCTCTGCCCAGCGGCCTCTGGGGCGGCGCCGCTCCCAGCGACAGCGCCACCATGCTTGCTGCCCGCGGCTCAGCAAATTCAATGGCAGAGATGCATACTTTCAAAAACAAGAACTATATACTATCATGCAAGTAAGATGACGATCACTTTAATTTTATCTCATAACGAACACAATAATGTCCTGGTTGCAAAATGAAATAAATAGTAACGTTAGTATAGAACACTTCAGTACCAGCCTCTTTTGTTAAAGAGCCTTAAAATATTTCCTTGGAAGGAAATTTAAAACTTTCCAACTCTATTTTTTTACCCCCATACTACCTAATTAAAAAAAAATTAATAGCAGATTTATTTGTGTAGGTTATTTAATGGTAGAGTTCATCTTTAAAACATGAGAGATTAGATACCCAAATAAAACCTCCCTAGCTTCCTGTGAGCACCGTGCTTTATGGCTTTTTTCTCCCTTAAATTCAAATATTTCAAAAATAAAGCTAATACAGGTCTACAAGTTGGACGCGGTCACTCCTGGAAGTCCTTCACGTGAGCCCCGGCCCTCGGGGGAAGGCTGCTTATGACACCAAGTGCCTCGTCCACTTGCTTTTCAAAACAAATAACCGCAACGTACTTACGAGAAAACAAGATAAAATATAAAATCCTAATTTTTACTTACACAATAAAGAAGCCAGTTAAATAGCAACATTAGAAATAAAACTCTAGATCTCCTAATTCTCGTCTCATGTGTCATCTACAAAGATATCAGTTAAAAAAATAAAAGTTTAAAAGCCCGGCGCGGGGCTCTCGGAGTGCGCGTGGCTCTCGGTGTGCGCGTGGCTCTCGGAGTGCACGTGGCTCTCGGTGTGCGCGTGCGCGGTCAGAGGTAGTACAGGCGGTTGGACAGGGACAGGTTCGGCTCTCTGTGGATGCTCTGGCCCACGAGGAAGGCCAGCTTGTGCGCGTACTGGCAGGGCGCAGGGACGCGGATGACACCCTGTGGGGAGAAGGCCGGCGGTCGGTCGCTGGGGACTGGGGACGAGAGGGGAGCGTGGCGGGCGGCGACAGGCGGGAAGGGCCGCTCACCGGCCAGTTGTAGTAGATGTGGCAGAGCTTGTAGGTCAGCCGCTGGATGTGGTCAGGCTTGAGGCCGCTGCTGTCGTAGATGACGTTGTAGTGCGTCGGGGACACACTCCCGCTCCTCACAGCCTGGCTCACGATGAAGAAATCGTACCTGCAAGGCCAGGGAGGCCGCATGGCTACTCTCCACAGCCACGGTCAGGAGTTTACACCAGAGAAACCAAGACACACAACCACGCAGGGAGAGTTCACACCAGAGAAAACAAGACACACAACCATGCAGGGAGAGTTCACACCAGAGAAAGCAAGACACACAACCACGCGGGAGTCAGCACCAGAGAAAGCAAGACACACAACCACGCAGGGAGAGTTCACACCAGAGAAACCAAGACACACAACCACGCGGAGAGTTAGCAACAGAGAAACCAAGACACACAACCACGCAGGGAGAGTTCACACCAGAGAAACCAAGACACACAACCACGCGGGAGTTAGCACCAGAGGTCTCATTGCTCGGCACCAATGAAGCATCAGTCCAGACACACTGTGCTTTGACCTAAGAGAAGGAAATGAGTCCTGCGGCTCACGCGCCTTCCAAACCAGACAAGTGAGGAATCAGAATGGCTCAGAGCCTCTGTCTGGGACCAATGAGGGTCAGGCATGTGCATGACCTGCCCCATGGGTGCAGAGAAATCAAAAGCAGGGCTGGAGTCACAGGTGTCCTTCACGGGCCCTGGTCCTCGTCTGAGGTGACCCCGCAGGTGCCGCTCCTGGCTGCGCACCCTCCAGGCCTTGACCCGGGGCCAATGCATGGGCCCACCTGCAGGCTGGAGGGAAGCGGGTGCAAGAGACCAGCTGGTGTGGGTGGCATCTTGGCCCGGCTCTGCTGCCCACCGACCTCTCCCCGAAGGGCGCGCTCCTGAACCCTGCCGCAGAGCCGCGGTAACCAGGCCCAGCAGAAGAGAGCCTTGGTGGCGCTCTTCAAAGTGCAAGCTCGTGTCCACTGTCCAACAGAGCTGTCCAGAGGGACCGCGAACCTCCGCTGTCACCCTCTGTCCACACCAGTGAGTGCGGGGTGAGCATCCCTTGTTCAAAATGCTCGGCCCAGAGACGCTTCACATCTGGGAATCTGGTGCGTGCGCAGAGAGTCTGCGGACGAACGTCCCTCGCTTGGATTGTGGGATCAGGGACGCTCACGGGTCATGCCTCATTCACCCAGGGCACAGGGAGGAGCGCGCCACAGCTGAGCCTGCCCGAGGCCAACACCGCCCCTCGCGGGGGAGGACTGAGTTAGCTGGGAGCCGCCGCCCGGGGAGGGCGGGCTTACCCCTGGGGCTCCTCCCTGGCAAAGAGCCCCGCGGGACTCGCTCTGAGTGGACAACGTCCTGGACCTTACGGTGGACCCTGTGCCCCGCCCTCCACCTGCCCGCGGTGCCACGGCTCTGCGTCCTGGCCGGCTCCCTTCTCCACACACAGCTGTCCCCACAGGGACACATGTCCGCTTCTCACCAGCAACCGTCTCACGGAGCTTTCTGACCTTTGGGAACTACACACATCACACACCTGGAGGTTTTGTTAGAAAACAAACATCCGTGGATGACGGTTTTTGTAGAAACATACCCACCACCTACAGAAGCAGCCCTCGGCCCGTGTGTCAGGATGCTGTGGAACAGTCCCCTCCCAGGAGCTGGTGGCGCTAGAGGCCTGCGCCACAGTCAACCCCGACCTCGCCCGAGGGACCGGAGGAGCCCGTGTCTAAGGCCAACTGTACAGTGACGATGATGGCGCGAAGGGCCGTGCCGAGCCGCGGCGCGCCAGCAGGAGGCGCCCCGGCCACACGCGGACTCACCACTCGGGCCGGGTGACCTCCACGTCGATGACTGTTCCCGGGAGTGGGTTTTGCAGTTTTCCTCCAGACTGAGCGAAAAACCTGGCGTTGACGCGCTTCTTCACCACGATCACCGTGAGCCTGGGGCTGAGGACGGGAGGGAGGGAAAGGTTAGTGCTCGGGGGCCAGGCCGCGGCCGCCGTTCACGTGCTGCCCGGGAAGCGGCCTCCCTTTCGGGTGCCTCCATGCCCTGCTGTGGAGGGAGACAGGACGGAGGAGCAGGAGCGAATCGTGGGGCACAGCAGGATGGCAAGGTGCCCTGTGACGTGCGGGCAGGTGGGGGTGCACCTGTAGACGGCACTGAGGACACCTGTCCCCGCAGAGCGCCATGCCGCGCCCACGGCAGGCCTCAGAAGGCACAAGGGGGGCGTCCTGCTGCCACGTGGAGCTAACTCAAGGAGTCTCAAAGTCTAACCTGTCCCTTTCACAATCACTGTGAAATCAGGGAGATCGACACGTGCGTGTGTGTGCGCATGTGTGTACATTTTTTTCCTCATGGTTGGTACTTCACTGGCATCCTGACATCCACGCAGACCTCCAGGCTGCCTGCGGCTCCTCGACCTCCCGCCGCTCAGGCGCGCTTGAGGGACATCTGGACTGACACAAGGCACCTGCTCTTATGGGCCCGCGACACTCAGGCCACATGTGACGCAGAAGGCCGGGCAGAGGACGTGCCTACAAACTGCCCATTTCTCCAGGGAAAGCTGGAGCGGATGGACGGTTCACAGCATGCTGGGCGGGTGCACAGGCTGGCTGGGACCTGCCCCTCAGACACCCACCTGACGAGCGCCTGCGTGTGTGGTGGCAGTAAGCAGGAGAGCGACAGTAGTGGGGCCTCAGAAACGCCACTCTGCTCACGCCCAGCTCCGTGGCACCCAGTCCTGCCCATGGTGCCAACTCCAGACAGAATGGAGCTCCTCGTGGGCCATGTGCTCAGAGGCCACGGGCCCTCTGCGAATGTCTCTGCCACCAGAGGCCGGGCGCTGAGCAGGTCTATGGCGGTAGTGACGTGTGGGAAGGGATTCCTCCTGGGGACTCCGGGCACCCAGCATGAGCCCCAGCCTCAGGAGCCACCGACCCATGGTGGGGGGTGGGCGGTGTTAATCCCGCAGCTGCTCCTCTCCACACACTGCTCCACCATGGACCTCTGGGGCCACCCAGCCAGCACCACGCACAGCCCGCTCCACATGACAGTTCCTACCGCACCAGCCCCGGCCACCATGTCTGCCTGCTAGTTCGGGCAGTGAGCCACCGGCCCTGCCAGGCCTGTGCCACAAACAAAGCCGGGACCAGACACCCGCGCTTCCAGGCTACGGGAGAGGCCCGGCCGTCCCTCTCCTCCCCTCCTGTTGCCTCCAGCCCATCATCCGTGTTAACTTCAAACACAAAAAGGTGCAGTTTATGAACATCAAACGCGTGGTCCTCCTACGTGCGTGCTCACTTGTAGCCGCTGCCGACGGACTTGAGGCAGTCCAGGAACTGCGGGACCTCGTAGTTGACCAGGGTCTTCAGCTGCCCGTCTCCCACGCCATCCCGGTACACGATGATCCGGTTGGGCATGTACTCATTGCAGCTATTCCAAGCCCGCAGAGCCGCTGCCGGGCAGCCCCAAGTGTCAAGAGATTACTACTCAGCACAGAAATGGTGTGATCCTCCCCAACCCCGGCCGCTTTCAACAGGGCTGCTCTAGCTCCCTCCCTCCCTCCCTTCCTCTCTCCCTTCCCTTCTCTTTTCTCTCTTTCTTTCTATGGTATTGGGGATTGAAACCAGGAGCATTCTACCTCTGAGCTACACCCCCAGTCCTATTTTATTTTGAAACAGGGTCTCAGTGAGTTGCGGAGGGCCTCCATAAGTAGCTGAGGCTGGCCATGAACCGGCGATCCTCCTGTCTCAGCCTCCCAAGTACTGGGATGACAAGTGCGCGCCACCAGCCCAGCCGAGGGCATTTCTTGAGGGCCCGCCATTCAGAGGCGATGGGTGCGCACAGGCCTACCTTGCAAGCACACCTTGAGCCCGTCCACCAGCTCCTGCCCACGGTCTTGAAAGACGCAGCGCGAGAACCAGCTGTCGAGGAGGGAGAAGCGTGGCCGGTGAGGACGGCGGCTTCGGCTCCTCCGAGTCCACCCGCGCCCAGCGAGGTCACCCGTGACTTCCTTTAAGACATCTCCTAACAGCGCCACATACTTTAAGAAACCTTAAGTTTTAAGCAAAAGTGGCAAGAGACTGCGGATCCCTTGTAAAATCACAAGCTAAGTTTTCTTTAGCTACAAATCAGTAATGTAACTCCATCTTCCAGGGACAAAATAAAAATGGAGCCCTAACACCAAGGTTTGCCCTCTAGACTCCCCCGGTCTGCCCAGGGTGCACCCCTGCTCTCTCTTCTGAAGATCCAGGGCCGAAGCACCCCCATCACAACACTAACGACCCACACTGCCAGCCTTCGTTCTATGCGGCTCGTGGCAATTCCTTTAGTTCTAAGAAAAGCACCGGAGAGTCATTTTATGATGTCAAAATGAAACTGACTGGGGAAACTGGATTTTCACATTGAAAACCTTAAATCACATTTCAGTGGCCAATAATGGTTGTTAAACAAAGACAAATGTGGCTTTTAGAGAAGGCCACATCTCATGAGCTGCCCCCCATCTGAATCAAAGAAAAGGATGCCCCTGGGGCACTGTGGGGTCGCCACAGGGCGAGGACCAGCGGGAGCCGGGGAGGTGGCGGCCGTCCTGCTGTCCGCGGGGCTGGCGGGGCTGGCGGCGCCGTGCACCCCACTCACCGTGTCATGCCTTCGTTGATGCTGGCGACGAATCCCGCGATCGACCTGCGCCCGGCCGTGGTGTCGTGGTAACAGTCGATGCCAACTATCATTGCCAGCTTCAGCTTTAGTGAAAACATCCTTATTTTAGACAATACCAGCAACATTTCAGGAGCAAACGCTTTTTCTTAAATGCCCACGCACGGCCCCATCCACGCAGGGCGGCGACTCACCGGCATGTCGACCCTCCAGAGCTCGCCGCCCATCTTGCAGTTCATCTGCAGGGCGATCTTGGTGGCGATGGCCATGACGGTCTGCTGCTTGCCCAGCGTGCGGGCCACCACGCACTGGCTCGGTGTGGGGCAGTCCGTGCACAGGTACTTCTTGATGGCATCATATTTGTCCTTGCGATTGCTTGACAACAGACAGACGACCTGCAGCAAATGGCGTTACAAGAACTAGGAAGGGAGAGGTGGACGTCGCGCCATGTGCATGCGGATGCAATGCTCCCGGCGGGTCAGGCGCTGTGCTCCCCGTGCTCCGGGGCAGTCTGGACGCCACTCACCCGCAGGGTGAGGGTCTCCAGGGCTGCCTGCTCACCACAGCCCCAGAGCTCCAGCTTCTGCTAATTACACAGCGGCCTGTGCTGAACAGCTAAGAGCTCGTGTTTGTTCTACGCCCTCTGCTCTCCTGATGTTTACAATAACTGAAGCCTTTGAGTCAGAATAAACTTCAGGAGGCCTGGACTTCACCCTTCCTTGCCTCTTGCAGGGACGGAACGAGCTCCTAGACACACGGCCATGCCGGCCTCCTCGGCGAGCCCCCTCACGGGTGAGAGGTGCACTCTGTGACTCGTCTGGGGACAGGAGCCCCGCACCCGGGCACTTACTATCTGGGTGTCGGATGTCACCTTCTGCTGCAGGACTCGCAAGTAGGACTCAGTTTTGTCGTCCACCTCCATCCTGCAGGGGAGACGCCAGCCGACACTCAGACAAGGGGCCCAGACAAGGGTGCACAAGATGGTCCCCGCGGGTCACATCTCAGGCAACGCTCCGCGTGGAATCTGAGACGCCGGGAGTGGCCGTCCGTGCGGGGGACCGCGCCGGCCCGGCCAGAGCTCCTGGTGGCGTTCCTGACCTCTGCTCCCACTCGTTAGTGACGGGAGCCAGAGCGACGCGACTCGCTCACGTGAGCAGTCAGCAGCCGCGCACGCCGAGCTCCACGTGACCACGGCCCTGCTGCCGTGCGGCGGCCTGGTGCACTCACATTATTGCCCTTTTCATCTGGATTCCCATGGCCGGCGTCACTTTGAACAGGTTCTGTATCAGCGAGTTGGCGGCCTCGTAGTTCCTCCGCGTGTAGATCAGCAGCCAGTTGTCCAGCGGCTTCACGCTGATCAGCGGGGCGCCGCGCGTCTCCTTCGACCAGTCAGCGAACTGTGGGTTGTAGTCAAACTAGAAGAAAGTGCAGACGCTGTGAGTCCCGCTGCACTGTGACAGAGCCAGGAAGTCCCCCGGGAGCCACCAAGCGCCACCAGGAGCCATGCTCCAGTAGGAAAGGCCCTCCGGTCAGTGGGCGGTGCCTACTTGCTCCGCAGTGACCCGGCCGAAGCCCCCGCGACGAGGACCTCGCACGTGGCCTTACTGTTTTTCCACCTTGGTGAATCTTCTCCGCCTGCAGGATTCTTCCCGAGAAGGACAGCAGGTTGGAGTCGAAGCTCAGGCCCCAGTCTCGAAGCTCCCTCTGCACGTTGTCGTCTCTGTGGGTTGAACACATGCGTGTGTGCGCTATGGACCCTGCTCCACACAGGGCCGCCCGCGGCGAGGTCCCAGGAGGACAATGGGCTCCTTGTGCCATGCCATGCTCTCTCCTCCACCCCGATGTCCACACTACGGCCCCTCCAGCAAACCCTGGACAGCACAGATTCGTCCCAAACAGCCCGGTCTCCGTCCCCTGCCTTTTTCTAACAGAGGAGTGGGGCAGGCAGGGCTGTGGGTGGGCGGGCGGCCTCACCCAGGAAAAGAAGCCAGGTCCCAACATGCACAGAGGCGGCGTCCTCCTGCCCTCCGGAGGCACGCAGACCTACTTGTGGATGTAGTCGATGAGCCGGCCCACCTCCCGCTGCCGCTGCTCGGGGGTCAGCCGCGTGTGCACCGCCAGGTCCTTCATCACGCTGAAGTCACTGCGCATCTTGTCCGTGAGACCTGCAGAGCGGGAGGCACCGGCTCCACCTGGCGCCCACGGCCCGCGGTGCAAGGCGGGGGACAGGCCTTGGGGGAGGCGGGTGGGCCAGGAGCGCTGGTGACCTCACAGGGTCCCGTGGGCGAGGGTGGCGGCGGCGTCTACCTGTCAGGTAGCAGAGCTCCGGGATGAGCATGGCCGGGCCGGGCATGGTGCCCCCGGGGCCCCTCCGCCTCTTGGGCTGGCTGACCAGGACCGGCTGCTTCAGGTCAGTGATCTCCTGGTTATATTGCTGCTCAGGAGAGGAGGGTCACTGTTCACACAGTGCAGGGGACGTGGCCGGGGACAAAGGGCCATTCTCTCTTTTTTGGGGTGGTGGGGAATATTGGGCATTGAACCCAGAGACATTCTACCTCTGAGATGAACCCCTAGGCCTTTTTATTTTGAAACAGGGACTAAGTTGCTGAGGCTGGCCTTGAACCTGCGATTCTCCTGTCTCAGTCTCCCAAGTACTGGGATTACAGGCGTGCTCCACCAGGTCTGGCTGATTCTTGGATTGTTGTTTTTTTAATCAAGATCTGAGGCCACCAGCAGGGCTGGCATCAGTGCCCTGGTCTATGAGGTCTACGGAGCTCCTGCTGCCTCCCTACCCAGCGGCCACCAGGACGGGCTCAGAGTCAGCACCACCGGCCCGCGGGGTGGAGCACGGCATGGAGGGAGGGACTCTCCCAGAGCTGGGTGGGGAGCAACAGGGCAGGAGGGAGGCCTGGGACGGTGGGTGACACTGGCCTGACGTCTGGACTCCTCAGAGCCCTGTCACCAGAGGCCGAGCTCAGCGGTCAGGCTGGGTGGCCATTGGTCCACCTCTCCCCATGCAGAGCACAGGCACGAGAGCTCGCCTGCCCGGAGCTTCGCAAGCCGCGCACGTCGCACTCGAGGCAGAAAGAGCCAAGAGAAGCTCGGCACTTAAGGACAAGTCCAGACTAACCGACCGCCATTGAGAGCTGGCCCCCCGCACTGGTAACGAGCCCGTCGGGCGCCCTGCTCCCCGCTGTTCGCCTCTGGTGACTGTGGGGCCGCTCAGAGGCCCGCCTGACCTGGTCTCGCCCAGTCAGCAGCTGGCGTCCCCACAGGCTGGTTCTGAGGGTCCACTGTCTCTAATCCCCTGCCTGGGCGAAGTTCAATAACATGCTGGCTATAGCTCGCGGGGCCCATGGCGGTGAACGCACACGCTGACCCGTCTCTCTCCCTGTGCTTCAACCCAACCATGATCTTCTGCCGCTGGACCAAAGCAAGCGGGCGGGCAGGCAGGCGGGCGTCTCCTCCCGCAGGGTACGCTGGCGCGGCGGGGCACAGTGGGGCGCAGGGCGTAGTGGGGCACAGAGCCGCGCCAGCCTGGGCCTCGTACCTTCCGGTAGTACTCCAGGAAGCTGACCTCCGAGCCGTCCGCCTTCTTGAAGGTACTCTTGGGGTTCTGGTCCCAGTCGATGTCGTCTACCCTGTACGTCTTGTTGTTGTACCTGAGGACAGGTAAGACCAGAGGGGTCCCCCAATGGTGGAAACGTGGGGCGGCACTGGAATCCACTAGACGGCACACTTCGGTAACATGTCCAACCTCCCAGCGATGCGCACAGGAGGCCACGAGAAGGGAGGGGGCCACGCGCCACCCGAGCCACCAATGGCCACTGGACAAAGTGGCAAAAACCACCAGGCACCGTCCTTTCCAGACGAGCCACGTTCCCATGAAACCCCCCTCCCTGTTCTCCTGTTGGGCCCTGCTCCACTTCAAGCCTACTTTCTTACTGACAAGACTAGAAAGCCACATGCTCTTAAGACCAGCAAAAAGATTTGCACTTCAAAATGCAGCCTTACTTGGTGAGAACAATTAAACCTATGAGCTCTTTGGACACTTGTTCTTGGAAGTTGTGCTCCCCCAACTGGTGGTACATGTTGAACATGAAGTCCAGCACGGTCTCGCTCCGCAGGACCTTGTGGCTGACGTCCGTGCACAGCATGATGTTGTTCTCATACTGAAGGATGGAGGTGGTGAAGCCAGGCCAGATCACCAACCTGCAAGGGACGCCTGCCGGTCACCGGACGCCCGCGCAGCGTGGGTCGGGCTGCTCCCGCCCGTTAACCGGCCTGCAGCACAGCACTTCTGAGTTTATTTATCTCTAGGTTTTACATGGTTCCAAAGAGAGACCTGTCATTTCAGGGCCTCTGACAGCTATATAATAACAATACAATAATTTCATGAGTACTGTCTGAAATGAACACCTTCTCTTGACTAACCTATTCTGCACACTGACCCATCTACCTGGTTTGTTATAAGCCATGGTGACTCATGCTGAGCATGGCTGGGCAACAGGTTCCAGAACCAAGAGCCCCCTGTGCTTCTCCGGTGACACACGCGCCAGCCGCCACGTGCTGCTGCTGCTTAGTTTTTCATCTGGGCACTCTGGGGCAACTGCTGTCACTCAAGCCAGGCTATCCATGCCCCTAACACGATGGGCCCGCTAACGGGTCCTTTCAAACAGAGCGCCGCTTCCAGCTCTGCGCAGAGCCCGGGAGACACGGCTTCCCGCTGCGTACCAACCTATGATTTGGAATGTCAATCGGGTCGCTCGGATTGTAATAATTCCGTCCGATTTGTTGCAAGTTCATGATTTTCAGGAGCCTAGAAACGGAAGTCAGAGGGGTCAGACACGTGCGCGTCCAGGGGCAGCCTGCATGGCGGCCAGGGCGGCAGGCTGCGTCGAGCAGGGCTGGCCAGCGGTCCCCAGGGCTGGGCCAAGTCCAGCGGCCTTCATACAGCCTGTGAATTAACACCAGCTTTCAAGTGTCTTAAAAGTTGGAAAAAAAAAAAAGATTTCAGGACACACGAGCTATGTGAATCCAGATCTGCGTGTCCATCGACAAAGCGGCACTGGAACCCGGCCGCGAGGTCACCTTCCGCGCCGGCTGCCTGTGCTCAGGCAGCCCCAGACCACACGGCCCGCGGGACCCAGCTGTTTACCCAGGGGCCCCTGGCAGAGAAATCTGCCCCCTGCATTAAGAAATCTACCAATTGTGTTAATTCAAAACAGTTACCTATGAGCATCTTATAAAGGTAAATGACACTCTAGTCTCGCACATTTCGGCCATTCAGGTTGCTCCTCGCGGGAATTTCTGCAGCATGCGCGTCTGTACTTTGGTTTTGGAAACTACAACACGCATGCGTGCCCCACCTTCCTGCAAGGGGCAGGCCCTGCATAGCACGGGCTTGGGGAGTCGTTCAAGGACCTACTGTCAACGACTGGGAAGTTCAAGACAGAACACTGGCTTGAATAAGTGAACTGCCTGGCAGTCGACGGGAGGTTAACTGTTAAACCCCGAGTTTGCAATCCTATGACTATTTCAACAAAAGTGACACAAGCACATTCAAATTGGCTGGAAATTAGAATCTAGAGCTTGTATGTCCTTTCTATTTTCATATACATAAAATATATTTTCTAACATTAATCACTTGCCTATTGCTTCTCTTGAAAAATAGAACTCTAAAACATAATGTTTATTTTTAAAGTTACTCTAATGGCATATTTGTTGTTTGGGTTAGGCTTTATAGGGCCCACATCTGGACGATGGGACTGAAGGGGTTCAACGATGACAGCTGGGGCCGCTCGATGGCGCCGGCACCGTGGTGGCACTGTGGCGGCCGGGCGGCAGGCGGGCCCCACGCACCTCCGGAAGATGATGTTGTAGAACTGCAGGCAGGTAGGCGAGGTGGGTGGGAGCTCGTTGGTCAGCGTGATGGTGATCCGCACGTGCTCCCCGTTCCGCGTCTGGCTGAACACCTCAGTGACCTGAGCGGAGAGCGGAGGCCGGCTCGTAACTCAGACTCCGCCGGCCACAGCGAGCCGCTGAGCGGTCGGAGCGCGGATTTACCTGTGGTCCTGAGGGAGGAACCAGCCCTTGCGCTCTACTGGAGCCTCACCCCCGCCCCAAAATGCACATTTAAATGGAATTTTCAAAAACGATGAGAAAGAGTGGCTGAGAGCCCTCGTTACAATCCAACTGCGGTTCCAGGGGACTCGGAAGGACACGGGGGGGGGGCAGTCAGGAGACCCCAGCTCTCTCCAAAGCCCCACCTCCCTCTCCCCGCCCAGACATGTGAAATAACCTTGTGCTGCAGTCTTTTAGGTAAAAATAAGATTGTTCCATCAAAAGCATGACACCTTCCAATGAGATCTTCGTGCTGGAAGAGGAGGGCGGAGCGGAGCCTGCGGGCTTCCATCAGCGGGTTGTAGTCGATGTGGTACTGGTACAGGGCCCACTGGGGCCGGGAGGTCAGCCGGAAGTGGTTGGTGCTCAGCCGCACGATGATGCCAGAGGACCCTGCGGAGCGGAGGCAGCCACGCTTGGGCACCATGCAGACAGAGCTGTCAGAGCCCTGGCCGTGGAGACAGTGCCCTGTCTCCAGGGCGCCTCCAGGAGAACCGTGCCTTCGGGAACAAGTCCTTCACAGCAAGGCCAACCAAACGTCCATATGGCCAACAGCTTTAAAGGGGACCTACACACTACCTAGTAAAGCACCGCTTCAAAACCTGTGGTCCCAGATGTCTGCCAGCCGCTCCGTCAGAGCCGAGAGGAGGAGGAGGAGGGAAGGAGGGGAGAGAACAGGCGCCGCGGACGTCGTCCACACACGCGTGCTCGCTCTTGCACAAGCGAACGGGCGGTAAGGGCTTCGGCGTGGCCCTGGGGTGGCACTGTGAACTGACCCACCTGTCTTTGACTCTTTGACGTGGTCGAGGTTCTGCCTGGTGTTCACCCCAAGGTCGTGGAAGTCTCTGCGCCGCCCTCCCCTCTCTGCCAGTGTCATTTCCTGAAAGCCCGCCGATATCTGCATCTCTAGAAAGGAAGAGGAGGAGGATCACACGCCCACGCCGGGCAGCGGCAAAGGTGAAATAAAAAACGACAGCGTCGTCCCGTGGTGCTGCGACACGGCGGGCCCAGCAGACACGGACACGGAGGTGTGCCAGGCCCCGCTTCCCAGAGCCTGTCCGTCCCCGCCTTCGAGGCCGTGTCCCCGCAGGGCAATGGGCCGTGGTAGGAGCGCACAGGAGCATGCGCTGTGGCCCAGAAGCCGCTTCTCCATGCAGGTCCTAACGCCAGCGTGCCCTGGCGTCTGTCCCGCGGCCGCCGTGCCCTGCTGCAGTTGGCGGCTAGAGGGCTTACGTCCACGGCGTAGATTAGAAAACTGGAGTCAGCACGGAACTTCCTTGCCGCGATTCCCTCCCACGCCTGAAGGTGTGCAGGTGCCTGTGCGCCCGCCGTGCAATGCACACTCGTGGTGGGTAGGTGACGCAGTACTGGTGGTGTTGACAGTTCACGCTTAGCTGCAATGGCTGTGGTTATGAGAACCTCAATATGAAGTCCTTCAACGTGCAGAAAGTATGCAACTAACCCTGAGACCCACGGCCCGCGGCGGACCAAATCCACACGGGCCTCTTAGTCACGTTGACCTTCTAGATACGTCTGCTGAGTTGAGCGGGTGTTATTGTGCTGGGACACCTATTACTTGACTCCCCGAGAACCAAGCTCTCCGGCTTCTTCAGGAAAACACGACTTCATTTGGGGGGAGCACGCCCCCCGCCCTGTGGCTAGGGCTCACGGGAGTCCATCAGCACTCCACCTGGGAAAACGCGCTCCCGAGTCGGGGCTGCTGACGCTGGTCCAGCTGTCCACGAGACCACTGTTCTAAAGACGGCTTAGTTACGCACGACACGCAAATTCATGATCCATCTGAAACTTAATCACTTTGTAATCGCTGTCCCGGGGACTGCCAAGTCTACCCTCCCTTCCCCTTTCAGGGAGAAAAGAAACCCCATCCCCTGCTCCACCCCAGCCCGGGCAGGCTGCTCAGAGTACCCCTGCTGCTCTCTGCAGCGCTGCAGGACTGCGCGCCACCAGCACCCCACCTGGTGGCTTGGCTGTGGCCCCCGCTGGCCCTCTCTGTCGTCCTCGGCCGATCAACTCCCCCTCGGCCGGGGGCTGCTGCAGTCTCTGCTGGATGAACCCCGGCTGCTGGCTCTGCGGTTGTACACAAACAAAGAATAATCACGTTCTCTATGAAGAGTCTGGGGGCTGGAGACAATGACGAGTCATAAATTATTTCAAGGCACTTTGTCAACACCTATCTAAATCAGTAATCAAATATTTTGATTAAAAGGAAATGTCTTGGAGACCAGAGTCACCAGGGAAAGCTGGGAAGCTTTCTATGCCCCCACTCGGTCCTCATCTCCTTCCCAGGACACAGGTGTTGTTTTCGTGCTTGTCGGTGCTGGGGATCAAACCTGGGGCGTCGTGGGTGCTAGGCAAGCGCTCTACCACTGAGCCACCCCAGCCCCGCTTCTAAGGGTCGAGCTGCAAGTGGACAGTGCTCACCGCCGCGGCCCCGACGTGCTGCGCCATCTCCTGGCCGCGGGCCCTCCCGCGGGCGCGGGCTCGGGCGCGCCCCGTCATCTTCTCCCAGGAGGAAGGAACTGTGAAGACAACGCCGGGGCACGCTGACCGTTTCCACAGCGTGGCCTTGAGCCCAAGATCCTGAAACCCCCTCTTGCAATGTCACGCTCTTCTGCGTCTTTCTTAATACACCGTTTTTTGAGGCCACGTTCGCTTCAACATCCTACAATGTGGGTGCTCACTGTGGCCTGGCCACCGAGCTAGTTGGCAGGGACAAAGCGGAAACCGTATTCTAATAGATCTGGTTTCCAGTGGGATTGTGTCTCACGCTCAGCCTTGGGAGGGGAAACGCGTCAGGTAAAGAGGCTGCCGGTGGCTGGCTCTCTGTCCCACCTGGGTACGTGTCTCTGCACACACCGGATAGGACGCTCCATGAAGCTGCGCGTTTGTGCCCAGCCCTGCAGCTTAGCCTTCTGTACACCTACCGAGCCCTCCCGGGCCTCGCCCGCTGCGTGTGCAGCTGAAACAGCGGCTCTAACCGAAGCCTCTCCGCCCCGCCCATGCTGTGTCCATTCCTGAGGGGCCTCTCTAGACTACTCCTGCATCTGTGCCCACGACCCTCTGTCCCCTCAACGCCGCCCTGGGTCAGTGTTGGGCATCAGATCCCAACTGTGAAGCGAAGGCGGTGTCAGCCAAGCTCCGTGCCCGAACGCAGCTCCTGCCCGGTGTGGACACGGGACTGGAGCAAACCATTTAACCCAAATCAGCAATTTCCAAAGCAGGCTGCACGGGGGACACGACACCACCACGTCTGCCCCGTACCGATCTTGCCCTCACACTCTGTTCCTAACACGCGTGCGACGGGGTGGCTGCACAGCAGACTCCAGCAACACTCCACGGCCTCCTTGCCCTCGGCCAGCCCCGGCTCCCCACGCTCCTCCCGGGAACAGGCTTTCAGAACCCTTTCTCCTGGCAGGACGGCTCAAAGTCCCCACGGCCGCGTGCACCTGCCGCAGGGCCACGCCCTTCATGGCACCCGGCCGTCTAGTCTGCCTGGCAGGCTCGCCTCCAGGCCGGCTGCTCCTCACAGCTCGGTCCTCCTCGCCTACTCCAGTGCCCGGCAGCCCAGAGCACTGCGCAGGATCATTTCTAAAAATCCCACAGCCAGACTAGTCGTGAGCGGAACTGCCGTCTCCCCAGCCAGCACTGTCAGCGCAGCAGGGCGTGTCTCAAGGTGGCCCCCGGCCCGCAGCACCCGTGACTCGGGGTCCCCTGGCCCAAGTCCGCGGGGCACGGCTCACCTCGCCCAGTGCACGTCGGCTGAGGGCCGCCTCCACGCTTACCCGGTGCAGTTCAGGGGTTCAGCGGGGTCCCCTTCTGATTTCAAAAGTATCCCAGCCTGGCCGCGGGTGTCGCTCCTATGGAAAGAAAGAAGCAAGCGCGCGTCCAACCACCTCATGCCAGCAGGGAGCAGTCCTGCCCACCTGGCTCTCGTCTACCCAGCAACGCCACTCTACGTTACCTTCAAAACCACGGGCGCGGGGCGCGAATACCCCCAGTACGTGCCTAAAAATGGTGACACGGCAACTTTACGGTACACTTTTCTTTACGCCACAATAAACAACAGGCCGGATGCTGTTCTAGCTAGCTTTGGACTCCAGGCGCCAATGGAATTAGAACGTAGAGCACACGAGGTGCGGGTCATTGGTTACTGCGCCAGCCACGCAGCCTCGGGCCCTCCTCCTGCACCCCATCCCTGTTCACCACCTCCAGCCCCGCTAGGGCCACCATGCGGGGTCCCCCTTATGCCACCCACTTGCCCTGCTTCACAGCGTCCCTGAGCCCGCGCCACAGCAACACCTAAGCTCCGGAGGGCCAGGCCTTTCCTTAACCACTCCTTCACCGCCCGAGCCTAAAGGGGGTCTGGACACCCAGGAGCGCATGAGGACCCCTGCGTCGCGGTCGCCGCCCAGCTCCGAGTCCACCCGGCCCCCGTGGCTGGCGCCCACCACCTGGATCAGAGGCAGGACAGGTGGTGATGGTGACAGTAGGAGAAGGAGCGCAGGGCAAGGTGGGGACACTGGTGTAGGTACAGGTGGGGTGCAGGCACAGGGGTTGTCAAGGGTTCAGGTTCCGGTGGGAGCACAGGGCGAGGTGGGGACACAGGTACAGGTGGGGTGGAGGCACAGGGCTTGTTAGGGGTTCAGGTTCTGGGTGAGGTGGGGACACAGGTACAGGTGGGGTACAAGCACAGGGGTTGTCAGGTTCCGGGGGAGCACAGGTGGACGTGGGGACACAGGTACATGTGGGGTGCAGGCACGGGGTTGTCAGGGGTTCAGGTTCCGCTGGGAGCACAGGTGAAGTGGGGACACAGGTACAGGTGAGGAGCAGGCACTGGGGTTGTGAGGTGACAGGTACAGGTGGGGCACAGTGGGAGATGGAGACAGGTATAGGCGGGGCACAGAGGGAGGTGGGGACACAGGTACAGGTGGGGCGCAGGGGGAGGTGGGGACACGGGCACAGGT
>PVJS01019978.1:0-33110 GCA_004027185.1 Glis glis | reverse complement strand
ACCGGGTCTCACGAAGTTGTGGAGGGCCTCACTAAGTAGAGAGAGAGAGAGAGAGAGAGAGAGAGAGAGATGAGAGAGAGAGAGCTGAGGCTGGCTGCGAGCCCGGATCCTCCGGTCTCTGCCCCCCAAAGTACTGGGATTACAAGCGTGCGCCACCACGCCCGGCCCCTTTTTCTTTTTAATTAATGCCTTCAACTGAGTAGATGAGTCCAATCTACATTATGGATGGCAATCCATTCTTCACAAAATTTACTGATCTAAATATTGAGCTTATCTAAAAAAATACTTTTGTCGGGTGCAAGGGTACCCTGCAATCCCAGCTACTTGGGTAGATAAGGCAGGAGGATCAAAATTTCAAGGCCAGCCTGGGCAACTTAGCAAGGCCCTGTCTCAAAATAGAAAGGGTTGGGGGTGTAGCTCAGTGGTAGAGTGCTCCTGGGTTCAATCCCTAGCACTATAAAATTAATAATATTAATAATAATAATAATAAAAGATAAATCTAAAAAGACCTTCACAGAAACATCTAGAGTAATATTTGAGCAAATACTGAGTACAATGGCCTGGCCAAGTTGACACATAAAGTCCTGATGACTCCTTAGCTTCCCATCTCTGCCACAGGCACTCATCCAGAACAGAAGATCCCCGTCCTGGTACATGGGCAGCTCCGGGCTCAGACTCTCCAAGTAGTCAAATCTGTAGTAATTCTCCTACCTTTCGACAATCCTGCAGCCTCCAACCTGAACTGTAAGACCAGAACTCAAAATATCCTCTCCTTGTATGTGACTTTCTTGGCTTCTCAGGTTTCTGCTCACAGAGTGCTCAGTCCAGTCAAGCCAACCTGCTTGCTGTCCTCCCCAGGAAGGAGTTTTTTTTTTTTTAATCTAAACTTCTACTTCTATCTGACATATTCTTCTTTTGCTTCACCAATCTGTGTGTCAACTCTGCCTCAGAGCCCTGCTCAAAACAGCCTATCCCCACCATTTTCACCTGATCACCCAATATGGTCACGGTCTCCTCATGTATCTTTACTCTTATACTCACCTTATATTCTTCCCCCTTTGAATGGTAGGTAGCCTCTATTATACATGTACATGTGTGTGCGTGCATGTGTGTGTATGTGAAGAGAGAAATTTGCCAAATAGACAACATACTGCTAGAATAGTTACCCTGTTTTTCTCTTTCCCCCATCTATGCCCACATCCACAGAGGGTTTTGCATATGGGGATTCTGCAATAACGACTCAAGAGTAACCCATTCTAGCTCACTGCTGATGGTGGACATATATCTGATACATTTTGCTAAGTCTAATGGATGGATCTCCCCAAGGTCAGACACCCAGTCCCTGAGCATCCCTCTAGCTCTCGTCCAGGGTGGTCTTCAGGAGGCGGGTGGGCAGAAGTACACAGTGGGCTGCGAGACAGTCATCAGTCCTAATGCTGCCAGCAGAGGACACAAAAGTCCAAAGCTGTTTGCTAGGAACTTTTTCCGGCACTAAAATTGCCTTAAAAAAATCTGCCCCCCTCCGTCCCCCCAAAGAAAAAGAATTTAAATTCAAACAGCCTTTACCTGCATCCTCCCTCTCTCATTACCTCCCAGTTAGTGCTCAACGCCAATTGTCCATGAAATTCCACTGCTGCTGTTAATGAAATGAGGAGCATAAGAAGTTTGTGAACAGGAAGTGTCCATGCAAAGCTCCACCTGTTTCCTTCTGCACTTCCTATTTTCTTTTTCTTTTCTTTCTTTCTTTTTCTTGTTCTTTTTTTTTTCTTGTTCTTTTTTCTTTTTGGTACTGGGGATTGAACCCAGAAGGAGTCTACCTCTGAGCTACACCCCCAGCCCTTTTTATTTTGAAACGGGGTCTCAATAAGTTGCTGAGGTCCTCACTAAGTTGCTGAGGCTGGCCTTGAACCTGGCAATCCTCCTGTCTCAGTCTCCCAAGTACTAGGATTACAGGCGTTCGCCACCATGCCTGGCTTCACTCCCTATTTTCTACTGCTGGCCTCCTTTGCCTCGATGTGCTGTATAGCTTCTACATTGATTTCAGCTCTCTCCACTCCCTCCCCCAGTTAATAGAGGAGGGGAGGAGGGGAAGGCCTACACGAACACGGGCCCTGGGGTCTCCCTCCTTTCTAACTGCATGTTGGAGAAAACACCAAGTTCAGAGTCAGTCAGGAGACCTGATTCTGGTCCTAGTTCCATCAAAATCTACCCAGAAGACCTTGAACTTAACTTCTCAGACTTCAATTTAACTTATTGGAAATTAGGGCTGTTAATATTTACTCTATCCATATCACAGAGTTATGGGATCAAAATGAAGCAATGTATTTAAAAGCATTTTGAAAAGTAAATAATAACATCATAAAATAAACATAAGACCTGCTTGCTATCAACAGATGGATTCCAGTCTCGAGTCTTTGGTGTCTGATTTCCAGCTACCTCTATCAGAATCCCATTGGGAGCCCTGGTTCACCCCACTAGTACCTTTATTATAGTATCCAAAGGGCAACGGCTGAGGCCATTAGGAGTCTCCTTGCAGAGGAACTTGAATGGTGGGGGATCCCAAAGGGATTTCTCACTCACTGCCCATGCAGCTCACCTTTGCTCCATGACCAGCGACCATAGCCCAGGATCTTTATGCCAGCCTCTAAGAAGCAGCCCTTCAGCAGGGGAGCTGGCCACTGAGTGGACTCCCATGGTCTAGTGCCAGGTGGCCTTGATCTCAACTGGCTGCCAAGAACTCATTCTAAGCCCCAGGTCAGGATTGCAGCTTAAAGCAATGACATTAATAACATATGACTCCCTGAGTGTGGTGGCTCATGCCTGTAATCCCAGTACTTGGGAGGCTGAGACTAGAGCATCACAGGTTCAAGGCCAACCTCAACAACTTAGCGAGACTCTGTTTCAAAATTTAAAAATTAAATAAAATAAGGCTGAGGCTGTATATCAGTGATAGAATGCCTCTGGGTTTAATCACCAGTACCCCAAAACAAAACAAAGCATTAACATATGACCCCACGGACCTCCTGGAACAGTGCTCTCTGCCGTGGGAGGAACACAAGGTGCCAGTAGCCCTTACTTACAGAGCAGCTTTAGCTCAGCCCCTCCAAATGCTTATGGATTTCACGATTCCCGTTTCATAGAGGAAGGAAACTGAGAAAAAAGGGGATTCTCCCAGTTGTGACTGCACCTACCATCTGCTCTTTCCCCGAGTCTAAGGTAGTTTGGGCATTCACCAAGAAATCACAGCTCTAGTTCTGGGGACGTCAGTGATGTCTAGAATACAGAGATGGTCACCCACAGTCCCGGGCTTGCCAGGTAGCCTTCATGTCATCATAAGGTCTCAAGATAACTTTCAGGCACTACCCTGATGACTTCCCAGAGCCTCCGCAGACTTTTGAATTGCAAATAACAGGTGAATGGGGTCTTCCTTTCCTCCGGAGATACCCAACCACCTTCTGCATTGGTCCCAGGGTGGTAAAGGAGGCTGAGCTTCTCAGCTCTTAAATCTCTAGGGCACAGCAAGTCTCCTGAGGCCTGGCTTTGAGCCTGGTTGGGTCAGACCAGAAAGCAAAGCAAAATGCAGCCATGAACGGCACCAGTGGCGAAGTGTAGAGGGGATTCGTTCTTAGCTCAGCCTCAAGGCTTCCCCCACACTCTCACTTCTCAGGGATCCATTATAGACCCAAAGGCAAAGTTAGTAGAAGTGGATGGAGCTCACATTTTACCCTACCCTGTGGCTCAGAGGCTTCTACAAAACTTCAGGATCTGGTTTTAAGAGTTCCTCCACCAATCCCTGGGTGCTCAGCCCAGGGCAGAGACCTCAGCCCCCAGTTTCCTCTGGGACCATGGGGCCTCCCTCCCTGTAGCCCCCGACTGTGCACTCAGGCCCCATCTGTGTCACCTCCCTGTCTCCAGCTCAGTCTACCCTGTCCTGTTCCCCAGCTCGGACTCCATCACAGCAGCCAGAACTGCTCAGCCCTGAGTTATTTACCTGCAGAGACAGTGAGAGCTTCGTAATTAGCTGAACAGCAGCACGGAGGCTTTTATGAGCAGCCACGCCCCCCACCCCACTCTGGTGTCCGTAATTGAAATGACCCACACCAGTGATTAGATTAGGGGGCTGAAGGAGCCCAGCAGGCCACCCCCTGCCTCTCCCTCGTCCTGTTGGGGAGGTGATGTAGTTAAGTTTATGCTTCATTTGGCAGAGGCCATAAAGCAGGAATTGCAGCAGGCTTTCTGCAGGGGCTGGAAGGCACTGCTGAGCGGTGGGCGGGCTGTGTGGCAGGCAACAGACTCCAGGTTTGAGGGGGAGGGAGCCCCTTACTCTCCTCCAGCCTAGTGCTGAGCTCTGAAAACCTGGGACCCACACAAGCCTAGTAGGATTATCAGCTCCCGGGAGCCACTGGCGCCAGGCTGCGTGTGGGCGCCAGCCCTTGATCAGACCTTGCCCTGGTCACCTGCTCGTCCTCCTTGGAGAGATTCAGGCAGAGGCTGAAGGAATGCAGAGGCTGCTGGCAACTCATTTCTCCTCACCTCCCTGCCCAGTCTTGGCTTCTCGGCTCCCCATAATATTCAAGCTTCCTTCTCTTCCCTGAGCCCATCCTTCTGCAACCTCCTCCCCGCACTGGCCTTTTGAGCACTGAGACTGAATTTGACTACCTTGTGCAAGAGCTGAAGTTTGTCTAAGTTTCCTCTTGCTCATTTCTCTTCCCTACTCACCACACGGCCCACAGGACCCTCACCGCTGTGTTCCTTCTTCACAGAGCTACCTTCCTGCACACTGCACACAAAACTGATGAAACGCCTTCCCCCTGTGCCAGTTCCTACACGGCCATTTAATCTATAATCAAGCACAAATTAGTAAAGCAAGCTGGTGCCAAACTTTCAATCTGGGGTGCACGTGTCCCTAGAGGGGCTCAGCAGTGCGCCAGGCGCACGCAAAGCCTCAGAATGAACCTGGTTCCTCTTCTAGAGCATTAGTTTTTCTCCATGGTGTGCTGTTAGGACAATTGCTTAATTTCCTGTGGAAAAAAATACTGACATATTTTGGTGAAGAAGTAAAAATTTAGACTAAAGGCAAAACTTTAGATTACATGGGATGGGAGGGGATCTTTGGCTCTGTCCCTGCTTTAAAATACAGTATATTATCCGAGTTTGGTGGCACACACCTGTAATCTCAGTACTTGGGGGGCTGAGACAGGAGGATGGCAGGTTCCAGGACAGCCTCAACAAGTAGTGAGACTCTCATTAACCTAGTGAGACCCTGTTTCAAAATAAAAATAAAATAGGGCTGGGGGTGTAGCTCAGAGGTACCACAAAATAAATAGATAAATAAATACATATAGCCGGGCGTGGTGGTGCACGCTTGTAATCCCAGTACTTGGGAGGCAGAGACCGGAGGATCCGGGTTCGCGGCCAGCCTCAGCTACTTAGTGAGGCCCTCCGCAACTTCATGAGACCCTGTTTCAAAATAAAGCATAAAAAATAGGGCCGGGGGTATAGCTCAGAAGTATAACGCCCCTGGGTTCAATCCCCAGTACTGCAATAAATAAATACATATATATATATACACATACATACATAAAGTGTATTAATAGAAAGTTTGAGATGGAGTAAGGCCAACAGATCAGGAGATGATTGCCAGAAAAGACAGTTTATTATGGTCTGCAAGTGTGGGGGGACACGAGCCACACCACATCATGGTGAGGAGGGGCAGTGTGCACTATGGTCTGCAAGTGTGGGGGCTGGGGGGACATGAGCCACACCATGTCATGGTAAGGAGGGCAGTGTGCACTGTGGTCTGCAAGTGTAGGGGCTAGGAGGACATGAGCCACACCACATCATGGTGAGGAGGGGCAGTGTGCACACCAGGAAATGCTGAGCTTGATCTCAGGGGCTGGGGGCAGAGGGAGGGACTGTGAGCCAGAGTCTTAATAGTGGTTTCTGCAGGAAGGAATAGGGGAGGCCTAGTAAACAGGGTTAGGTTTGGCTACTTTGAATAATTTCAGTGGCCCTGGGGCATAGGGACTGTCCCTAGCTGTCTGTACCTGGCCCTGAGGTGAGTAGGGCAGGTGGATAATCTGCTTGCGGGTGAGTTGTTTACTATCCCTAGGAATCGGCTAATCCTGGGAGGGGCAGTTTCTCCAGGCTCAGTGGGACCCCAGGTATCAAAGCATCAGAACACAGAAAATCAAAGCCATGGGCATACTCTGGTCATTCTGAGAATGCCAGAGGTACACAGTCGCTTTCTTTCTTTTTCAGGGTACTTTGATGGAAACGGGTCACATTGTTACCAGGTGATGATTTCTCCTCAGTCCTAATATTATACAGCAGTACTTCAGTCCCTTGCTTCTACGTGTGGGAAGAATTCATGCATAAAAGCAGGAATGGAGGAATATAAGAGGTTTCTTTAGAGAAGCGATGGCACCATGTAAAAAAGGCTGTGATAAAAAAGAAAAGGGAGGGGCTTATGTTCCAGAGAAAAGTGTCTGGAAAGGCCACTTTCTGGAGTTTTTCCCGTGGAGAGTCTTATATTTCCTCTAGACACCTCCTTCCTTATGCATATTTCATTTGGGTGGTGGATTGTCTTTCCCCACATCACACCTTAGTGACTCTGCATTGTTCCATGGGGAGAGGGTTCTAAGTGAGGCTCTGCAGGGGGCTTAGCCTTCCCATACCTCTGCTTCAGGTCCACCCCACCCTACCCTACCTGCTAATCTCTAACTCGCTACCTGACAACACAACTCAAAGGACTGACTTTCAAGGGGAGAATGTTGGGTACTGGAGCAAGCATGCAGGAAAAGACATGGAAGGCAACACCCAGGCCAGATGGACGCAGCACGCATCTATTCACTCACCCACTCAGCTCAGTAGCAACCTGAGCGTCTACTGTGCCAGGGACCTGTCCCCAGCCAGAAGAGCACTGAATGAGACGCTCACAGCTTCTGGCCTCGAGGAGCTTCCAATCTAGCAGAAGTGGTGTCATAGAAACAACACAGGTTTGGGGGTCAGAATCCCAGGTTTGAGTTCCGCTGCGACGTAGTTACACAGAGCTGACAGATTTCCTGAGTGCAAACCTACTGGCTTGGGAGAGGTTGCCTGGATTGCTATCTTGAGACAGATTGGGGGGCCACAGATGGGCTTGGTGAGAAAGAACTCTGTAATGAATTAGCGATGTCTACCAAAGGCAAGAGAGGGGCACTGAGGACGATGAGAGGCGACACTTATGGAGGGGTTTGCCATGTGCCAAACACTGTGCTGAGTGCCCTGAGTGGTATGATTCTAAGACTATTAGAATGTCAGCCCAAGAGAGCAGGAGAGACAGGTGCAGTGGTGCACACCTGTAATCCTAGTACTTGGGAGGCTAAGACAGGAGGATTGCAGGTTCGAGACTGGCCTCAGCAACTTAGCAAGACCCTCAGCAACTTAGCAAGACCCTGTTTCAAAATAAAAAATAGAAAGAGCTGGAAGTATAGCTCAGTCCCTAGTACAAAAAAAAAAAAGAGCAGGGAGATTCTTTTTTATTCACTACTGTATTTCCAGAGCCTATATTAGACAGAAAGATAGATGATAGATAGATGGATGGATAGATAGATGATAGATAGATAGATAGATGATACCAGGTTTATTGGTAATACAAAGGTTATATGAGGATTATATAGAATAGGAGTTTATGTATACATATACATAAACTCCTATTCTATATACATATACATACTTATAACTCTAGTCATTTGCCATTTCACAGTTAAAAAACCTGAGGCACAGAGAGGTTAGGTAAGTGGCTCTAGATCACTGCAGGTGACACACCTCATGTGTTATCTTTCCACCACCATAATAAATACCTGAGATGATCAACTTATAAAGAGTAGAGGTTTGTTTTGGCTCGCAGTCCATGTCAGGTGGACACATTGCTTTAGGCCTCTGTTGGGCGGCAGCACTTCATGGCGGCAAGCGCGTGTTGGAGCAAACCTACTCACCCTGTGGCCGTCAGGCAAGAGATGACGCGGAAGGGACAGTGTTCCCAGTATCCCTCTCAAGGGTACACCCCCAGTGACCTAAAGACTTCCCACTACACCCACTTCTTAAAGTCTCCACCACCTCCCAGTAGCACCAAGCAGGGATGAAGCCTTTAACACACGGGCGTTGGGAGGCATTCCAGGGCCAAACTGTAGCAACTAGAATCCAAATCTAAGCATTCACGCTCTTGGACAGCCTGCCATGCTCAGGTGTACTCTGACCCCAGAGCTTGCACCCTTCACCTTTACTTCTTTTTTTGTGTGTGTGGTACTGGGGATTGAACCCCAGGGCATTCTACTTCCAAGCTACACCCCCAGCCCTATTCTATTTTTTATTTTGAAACAGGGTCTCAGTAAGTTGCTGAGGGCATTGCTGTGTTGCTGAGGCTGGCGTGGCACATGCAATCCTCCTGTCTCAGCCTCCCAAGTACTGGGATTACAGGCGTGCATCACCATGCCCAGCTGACCTTTACTTCTTACAAGTGTCTCATATTGCCGGGCGTGGTGGCACACGCTTGTAATCCCAGTACTTGGGAGGCTGAGACAGGAGGATCGCAGGTTCAAAGTCAGCCTCAGCAATTTAGGGAGCTTTTAGCAACCCAGTGAGACCCTGTGTCCAAATAAGAAATAAAATCGGGCTGGAGGTGTTGCTTGGAGGTAGAATGCCTCTGGGTTCAATCTCCAGTACCAAAACAACAAAAAACAAAAATAAGTGTCTCATATTTGTCAACTTTATATGTGAATAGAGGAAGAGATCAGTGTTAGAATACGTGAGTTTGATTTTCAACCCTACCACTTATTAGATTTGTGATTCTGGGCAAATTACATAACTATCTCAGAAGCTCAGTTTTTTTCTCCTTTGCATATTCTAGGAAGAGTTCTTTTGCCAAGGCATCAAGAGAATTGAATGAGACAAGACTTGTTAATTGCAGAGCACAGTGCCTTGCATTAGAGACATTGAGAATGGAGCAATGGTTCTTCACCACCTTACTTCTGTGTTGCTCTGAGAGCTATGGAGATCGTACGTGTGAGAAAGCTTTGTAAATCCCAAGGTTTGCTGCTCAGCGTGAGGTGCCTGGATTCCCAGCATCAGCATCGCCTGGGAACATGTTAGAAATGCAGACACTGGGCCTGGCGTGGTGGCGCATGCTTGTAATCCCAGTACTTTGGGAGGATCTGGGTTCACCGGCCAGCCTCAGCTCTCTCTCTCTCTCTCTCTCTCTCTCTCTCTCCCCCCCTCCCTGTCTCTCTCTCTCTCTCTACTTAGTGAGGCCCTCCGCAACTTCGTGAGACCCGGTTTCAAAATAAAGGATAAAAAATAGGGCCGGGGGTGTAGCACAGAGGTAGAATGCCCCTGGGTTCAATCCCCGGTACCACAAAAAAAAAAAAAAAGAAATGCAGATGCTCAGGCCCTCCCAGACTGATTGATTCAGAATCTGAATTTTAACCACACCCCGGAGGCATCGTTTGCACACTGAATTTGCTTAGTCATTTGCAGGTTGCCACCCAAGAAGCTGGAGATCTAAGGGACAATGAAGGTAAAGGGCGATAATGGGGACTCTGGGAAGACAGAGGAGTTGGGGGTTCAGCCTCACATTGAGTCCGGCCTGACCAGGGCAGCTGGGCCCTCAGGCACCTGCCAATCACTGCACTCCACTCAGTAATCTCCCCTCCCCACAATCAGAGCAGTCAAGCACCCAGTGCAGCTGGGCGGCTCAATTATAGGCTGTGGGCAGATGGCGGAGATGGCTCTGTGTGCCATCCAAGGAGAGCGCCAACGAGGGTAAAGAGGCCCCTTCCACAGGCCCCCTTCCCCTGACAGCAAACGCCCTCTTTACCAGAGAATGAGGCTGCCAGCACACAACATCAGGCACCTCCTTCTCCCAGAGCCCACTTAGTACTCTGGGCAAGCCGCTGGTCCTTCTTGCCCACTGAGGCATGGCCACAGGATCTCAAGGGACCCTCTCCCTGGGTTCTCAGGCTGGAGTCCCTCTCCTGGTGGCAGGAGCTTCCTTTCACTGCCTGGCCTCTGACAGATGTAACCCTTGTTCACTGGACCCCGCCCCTCTCCCCGAAGCTCGGAAGAGCAGCACATAGTGGAGGTAGGCCTGGGACTGGAGGGACCACATGGCGTTCATCCTTCCCACGTTTCCAGCATCTAGTACAAAGTTGGGCACAAAGCAGGGCACAGAGTTCTGGCTGAAGAAATATCCACTCCCATTTCCCTGAAAGGCAGCCAGCCCGGCTGCAATGGGTGAAGCGTCTGGTGGCCACCTAAGCAGGCATGCTGGGAAGTGAGAGGGGGACAATCCCAGGCCACAAGGTAGGCTGCGATGCTGCCATAGGTCCTGCCCCTGCCTCCCAGCTGGTGCTAAGAGGAGTCGCCACCACCTGGAGCTGTTAGGCAGCTAGATAGAAATGAGCAGGTCAGAGCAAGACTGGAATGCACCCGAGAGAGGGAAAGTTAAGCGGGTCCTCATGAATGGAAACACGGACTCCCCCTCTAGCTATGGTTAGAGAACCGCAGGGATACCAGGAGGCTAAGCTCACTGTGTTCATGACTCTTCCTGCCCCCACCAAGGTTTCACTTGAGCACCAATGGGAAAGTTTCCAACATGGCGAGAACAGCGCAGGGGCACCAAGCTACGGTGCAGAAAGAGATAGTGACCTCCCCAAATGCATATACACGAGGGGAAGGTTTCCAGACTGAATAAAGCTCGCCATGTGGAAGACTCACCGCCATTTTTCCATTCCAGGAAGCAGCCTATTCCAGATCTTTTCTCTGGAATGTAATCCCTTCTTCATGGCCTTCTCTTAAACGGCACTCTGCCTCCCTAAATAAACCTCGTACGCTCCCTTACTTGTGCTTTCCATTTGAAATCTTCCTCTCAGGAAGCAAGGACCGAGAAAGAGATCACCACCCTATAGCATTTATTGTTTAGGAGAGATCACCACCGCTAACATTCTGTAACAGAGCCATCACTCCTTCTTCCTGCCCAGGTCCCCCAGGCTCTGAGCGGCCTGCTCTCCCCGCCACTGTGTCTCTGCCCTGGTCCCTGGGAGGGATGAAAGCTCTCTCCAGCTCCCAGACCTCCTCTATGGTGATATTCAAGCACCCATTAGGTTTTATGGGGCTCTACTTCCAAGGCTACAGGAGATGGCTCTGGGGCTGCACTCTGGCCTTAGGGCTCCCTGCGGACCCTCCTGGATGCTCGGCTCACAGTCCCTCCCCCCTTACCCTTCAGCCACCTTCAGCCATTCACCCTGCCACCCTGGGTTTGTCACAAGGACACTGGGCATAGCCCAAGCTGGTCATTGTGGCTTAATAGGCCTGGGGTCCCTTGATCTGCTGCTTTGGGCATCAGAGTGGGGTGTGTGTGTGTGTGTGTGTGTGTGTGTGTGTGTGTGTGTGTGTGTTTGATGCAACAACTCAAAGTTGGAGAGGAATCAGAGCTTTCATTTGCAGATGAGGTTGGGAGAATATACTCAAGATAATGATGAGGTTGATGATAATGATGCTGATTGCTGATAGGTACTACCTACAGGACACACCACATGTCATGCATTCTATGAGGACTTTCCATGTAGTATCTAATTGAGTTCTCATGATAACTAAACACAGTAGGGTAAATTTACAAGTATAGAGACTGAGACCCAGACAAGTCGAGAAACTTGCCTACCATCACACAATGAACGAGTGAAAGAGTCGAGTTTATCCACTTTAACATCTTGTAGCTTTAGTGTCTTCACCTGAAAAGAGGAGATGACACACTACCCGTCTCAGTGGGATGGGGAGGCATCAGGTGAGCTCCTATGGGGATGGAAGCTGCAAGTGTAAGGGTTATGATTCCCATAACCTGCTGGGAAAGAGGCCCCTGCTCCAGTTTGAAGATGCATACACTCCCTTAGGTTAGAGTCCTGAGAACCCCAAGTGCTCTCCTGCCCAGGCTGAGGGGAAGCAGGTGGGAAGAACATGGGAAAGAGTCATAAAGGGAGCTGGGATGCTGCAGGTCAAGCCAGGATGTGCATGGTCCTGGTGTCAAGAGAAGGCTGGCATGTTGGAGCCCTTGACAAGCTGTGCTGATCTGGAAAAACACTGCGGCTGGGTGGAAGGTGGCAGGAGGAAGCAGGGGTTTGGGAGGAGATTATGTGCCCCTTGCTGGGGCAATTCTCCTTCAATGGAGATAAAGAAAATGATGGGGAAAGAGTCATCCAGGCCTAAATTAAAATCCTAGCTCCACCATTCAGTGGCTTCATGACACTGCACAAATTGAATAACTTCCCCAAGACTCAGTTTAATCATCCGGAAAGTAGGGATGCCAAGGGGAAAAATAAAAATGGAGTAGCATTGGATTGAGGTACTTTAAAATGGAGTCTAGAGCCAGGCATGGTGGCGCATGCTTGTAATCCCAGTATTTGGGAGGCTGAGACAGGAGGATCGCAGGTTCGCAGCCAGCCTCAGCTACTTAGTGAGGCTGTCTGCAACTTAGTGAGACCCTGTTTCAAAAATAAAAGAATAAAAAACAGGGCTAGGGGTGTAGCTTGGAGGTAGGATGCCCCTGGGTTCAAACCCCAGTACTGCTAAATAATAAATAAATAAATAAATAAATAAATAAAATGGAGCCTGGAGGCCACTGTTAATTATATCTCAGATATATCTACAGCTGTTCCTTTGAACCCTGAACCAGGCTGCAGAGATACCCCCCCCACCCAGCATGAAACCCTGTCAACCTCTGCTGACGTTCTATACAATGGACCCCTTCCCCCAAACTCTCCAGAGACTGAAAACATACCCAATACATTTGTTACGGGCCGCTTAACTTTTGCCAGCACCAATTTTAATTCCTAACAAGTGATGTAATTTCCAACCCCCTTGTGGTTTAAACTATAAATACAGCCACCATTTTGTAAAACCTCAGAGCACATTTTCAAAATTGCTTGAATCTGTGTTTTTCCAGATTGCAATCCTAATTAGCCCCAAATAAAAAGGTTCTTGACTAGGTTGACTTTATTCTAGGTCACTAGGGATAATGATATCCAATACCTAGAATGAAGACTCTGTGAGTAGACAGTATAAGGCATATAAAAGTGGCTCAAACATTCAGTCTCCTTCTCCTTCCTGCCCTCTGCCAGTAACTTGTAGCTAGGGAACTCTAGGCAATTTACTTAATTTCCTTTATAATAATTGTAGTAATAATGACAGTGACTACAACTTCCATTTACTGGGCATTTATATGTGGCGGGTATAGCATGAAGAATCTTATCCGTATGATCTCATCACATCCTACCCCACACTCTGTGTTAGGGGCCATGCCTCCATCCTGCCAAGCCCAGAGAGGCTGACTGGCTGGTCAAGGCTACATAGCTCGAAAGTGGCAGAAGCAACACTGAATGAGGTTAGGCGGGACAGGTGAGACTGTCCTTCGTAACAATGACCCCCAAATCTCAGTGGCTTATGACAGCATGCTGTGTGCCCACTGCAGGTCAGCCCCGGCTCTGGTCCATGTCCTCCCTCTGAGATCTAGACTGATAGAGCAGCATCCATCTTGGCAGTCACCATGGCAGAGAAAAGAGACCTTGGAATGGTCTTGCTTGGCCTGGAAGGCTTGACTGGCCTTCTGTTCACAACTTATTGTCCTGTTTTCCTTGTCATGCAATCCATCCAGCCTACATGAAGCCAGGAAGTACCATCCTTACAAGTGTCCAGAAAAGGGGAGAACTGAAATATTTGGAGCATAGCACTCAAGGTTATCACATACACTTTCTAATCACCATGTCAGACCGATTCCCTCCATATTCTGAATCTCACTTCCTCATCTGAAAGGTGGGAATAATTATACTTTGCAGGATTGTTGTGAGCAAATGACATAATATACAAAAATCCCGAGCCTCGGAACATTGAACTGTGGCAATCCATGTTCATGTGTGAAATTCAGGAATATTCTAGACTAGTCAGTTCAACCTTTGTTCAGTGGAACGACAAATCAAGCTATAGTATTCAAAAGATTCTTCATGAAACAAGAGAATGTGCTTTGGAAAGTGCTGCTGCTCTCAGTGGGCATGAAGTCACCTTCAGGGAAGCCAGCGAGAAGGAAAGTTTCCAGGACAGTGACCAGTGGGGACAGCAAATGTGCAAATATGATTATGTCAGCAAATATGCAAAGTACCGTATACTTTTGGAAGACCCTTCATTTAGGACTACTTAAATGCTTGGAACCAGGATAATTGAGAGGGTCCTCTCAGGGAAGTTACTTCAGACCAGCAAGATACTTCAGGGTCTGTGTTAGTTCGCTTTTTCATTACTGTGACCTGACAAGAACAACTCAGAGAGGGAAAGGTTTGTCTGGGCTCATGGTTTCGAAGGTTTAGTCCATGGTCAGCCGGCTTCAAGGCAGAAACATCATGGCAGCAGGGCATGGCAGAGGAAAACTGCTCAGGGCAGCTGGGAAGCAGAGAGAGAGAGACAGAGAGCGACAGCCTCCTCCAGCCACATTCTACCTGCCTACAGCACAGATGCACTAAGCTACAGTGTAAAAGACGCAGTGACCTCCTCAAATGCATATGCTAATATTAAAGGGAAAGGTTTCCTGGGGGGGCGGATATAAGGTTGCCCATGTGAAGAGCCCTACACCATTTTCTACTTCAGAAAGCAACCTGTTCCAGACCCCTTTTTTTCTGGAACATAACCTTATGACCTTCTTTTGCAATGGCCCACGCTTCCCTAAATAAACCTCTTATATTCCCCTATTTGTGTTTTCTGACTGAATTCTTTCTCTCAGAAGAAGCAAGAATCAAGAAATGGATTACCGCCTGGTAACATAAAGGATTTCCTGCCCAGTAACATTACCACCCAGGAAATCCATTCAGATTATTAATCCATCAATGGATTTGTCCTCTGATGAGATTAGAATCCCGGTTCAATTATTTCACCTCTGAATATTGTTGCATTGCCACACACGAGCTTTTCCGGGGACACCAGTATCTAAACCCTAACGGGGTCAGTTATAGAAGTAGAAAGCTCCAGAGGAAGAGAGGAAGACGGTGGCTTGATGTGGAACACTACGGGGGTGCCACACGAGGTTAGAAGGGCTGAACGTCACTTGGGCTATTGCAGGGTCCTTCTCCCCCAACCTTGGTCTTCGAGGGTTTGAGGTTTTGTGTGATGTAAAAAACAAACAGACAAAAAAAAAAAAAACCTGGGTTTTGTGCTCACTGAGCTAACATTCCCCCAGTGGAGATAGACAATAAAGAATCAACCTAAGTCAAAAGAATCCAGGGCCAGGCGTGGTGGCATCCACTTGTAATCCCAGTACTTTGGGAGGCGGAGACCGGAGGATCCGGGTTCGCGGCCAGCCTCAGCTCTCTCTCTCTCTCTCCCTGTCTCTCTCTCTCTCTCTCTCTCTCTCTCTCTCTCTACTTAGTGAGGCCCTCCGCAATTTCGTGAGACCCGGTTTCAAAACAAAGCATAAAAAATAGGGCCGGGGGTGTAGTGCGGAGGTAGAACAGCCCTGCGTTCAATCCCCGGTACCGCAAAAAAAAAAAAAAAAAAAAAGAATCCAGTCATGTGGAATGCTAGGAGGTGATGGGGCTTTGGGAAAAAGAAAAGCAGGACAGGAAAGGAAGACAAGAGTGCTGGGGCAGATGAGGGCCGGTGAGGGTATTAAACGGGGTAGTCAGGTACGTCTCCTTGTGCAGGTGGGATGTAGGCAGCCTTGGAGGAGGGGAGGGAGTCCTCGTAGCTGGAGCAGAGGCTGGCTAGGTGAGCACTCCTGGTATGTCTGAGGAACAGAAAGAAGCCCAGGGAGGCTAGAGTAGACAGAGCCACGGGGAAAGTCACAGCAGGTGAGGACTAGAGGTAACAGAGGCCAGGTGAGCATCGAGGGCCTCTGTGCAGCTACTGAAGCCAAATCCAAAAAGAAGAGAGAAGATGCAACCAAGGCTCTACCCCTGGCCCGGGACTCTGGAAATGCCTGAGTCGGGAGCTATTGCTGTGCTAGGAGTTGTGTGACTTCCCAGTCACTTGTCCTTGCTGAGGTCAACTCTGCTCGCACGGGACCCTTTCATGCATCCATCTCCACAATGGGTCCATTGGGCACCTGTGAGACCCAGGCAGTGATGCAGTGCTATGGATATGAGTGGAGTCTCTGGCCTCTGCATCCAGAGTCCATCCAGCTGGAGCATTCGATGCTGAAAGATTTGAGCAGTTGGGGCCCAGGAAGAGAAGGCATGATGGGGTAAGAATTTTAAGGTAGAAAAGGAATTAGTCTCAAAGGATAGAACTGGGTGGGAGGAAGTTTTAGAGAAACAGCTTTAGGGCTCAGTATAAGAAAGTGTTCTCCAAGCCAGGTGCAGTGGTACATGCCTATAATCCCAGTACTTGGGATGGGAAGCTGAGACAGCAGGATTGCAGGTTTGAAGCTAGTCTCAGCAACTTAGTGAGACCCTGTTTCAAAAATAAATAAATAAATAAATGTCAGGCATGGTGGCACATGCTTATAAACCTAGTACTTGGGAGGCTGAGACAGGAGGATTGCAGGTTCAAGGACAGGCTCAACAAGTAGTGAGACTTTCATCAACCTAGTGAGAACCTGTTTAAAAATAAAATAAAACAAAATAAAAAGGGCTGGGGGTGTAGCTCAGAGGTAGAACACCCCTGGGTTCAATCATCCCCAGTCACACACATACACACACACACACACACACACACACACACACACTTCCCCAAAAAGAAAATGGCTGTTATGAGAGGTCTGCAAACAAAGGCTGAAAGGTTCTTTGCTGGGATGTCATGGAGACTTGAGTGCTAGGTGGGGACTGGACCATATGGCTTTTGAGTCCTGAGGGTTTCCTTTGAAATCTCTCTCTCTCTGGAGGACTTTGATACAACAGGACTTTGGTTTCTGTTAGGATGTGTTGAGGGTCTTGCTTTAGGCTGAGGGACAGACTGCTCTCCTATAAATGCAGAGGGGAATGAGGCAGTGTCCCCACCCAGGGCAGGAGGGCCATGTGGCCTCCTCAGTGGGTCTCACCCATCCACAGGGTAGGCAGCAGAGCCCTCCTTGGCTGAGTCCTCTCATGGAGTCTCCGTGCCATGGGGTCTTTCTCCCATGCCTGCCTCCTCCCCATTGTTCCTTCTGTGTCGCTCACCCAGGGCTATAGGCTCTGTGTTCTAAAGGCATTTCTTTCTCTAAATAATGGCAGCTTGGGGGCCCACATGTTCCCCATTCCAAGAAACCCATCACTGCATAGGCACCCAGTAGCCATTGAGCCCCACCATGTCGCCACCCAAGACAGCAGCCAACCAGAGTCAGTGAGCAGCGGGGCCATGACTGTCCTCTCAGTGCATTCCCAGACCCACGGGACAGACAGGGAACCCAGCTCAGGGCTGCCAGCACCTTCCCAGCCACAGTGGATGCCCACCAAGACAGCAGGGACCCCAGAGCACAAACAGATTTGGCTGCTTACCTTCCCTGCTGCTAATGACATTGATTGATTCATTCATTCACCCAGGGAATATTTATCAGGGTTATGTTTGATGATGGAGAAGGAATACAGAGAGTACTAAGGGGCATAACTAGATAGGTGATCAGAGGAGGTCTTGCCAAGAAGGTGACCTTGAGGAACATGATGGCCACCTGGGTCACGCACCAGCTGTTGCTTTCCAGTTCTCATGCCCTTCTTTCTCAGCTCCACCTTGGGCCACTGTGGCAGGCTGCTCAGGAACAGCCCCTTTTGGGTTGTGCTGTGGTACTTAATTCTTTCAGAGTATTCCTGACCCATTACTTCATTACTTATTAATCCTCTCCATCCCGTTTATTCCTTGAGTATAACTATTGTCCCAGGCACTGTATTACATGCATTGTATATGATGTCTCATTTAATCCTTACAACAACCTATGAAGATAAATACGGTTATGCCCAACTTAGATATGAGAAAACCAAGCCGGGCATGGTAGCACACGCTTGTAATCCCAGTACTTTGGGAGGCAGAGACCGGAGGATCCGGGTTTGTGGCCAACCTCAGCGCTCATGCGCATGTGCACGATCTCTCTCTCTCTCTCTCTCTTCTCCCCTCTCTCTCTCTCTCTCTCTCTCTCTCTCTACCTAGTGAGGCCCTCCGCAACTTCGTGAGACCCGGTTTCAAAATAAAGTATAAAAAATAGGGCCGGGGGCGTAGCGCGGAGGTAGAACGCCCCTGCGTTCAATCCCCGGTACCGCAAAAAAAAAAAAAGATATGAGAAAACCAAGGTCAGACACTTCAGGCGTTACTATAGACTGGATTCGTGCATTGGTGAAACTTAACCTGCAGCGTGATTGCGTTAAGAGGTGGGGACTTTGGAGTGATTAGGTCATGAGATCAGAGTGGGATTAGTGTCCTCATGAAAGAGGACCCAGAGAGCTGGTTGCACCATGAATTATGGTTTTCATAATTTCTGTGTAGCGAGGAAGAGGGGATAGGAGAGGGGGCATGTATAATTTGAAGCAGGACATGCTGTATGGGAATTTTTCCAATTTCAGATTCATAATTACTGAACTATACGACTCTCAACAAAACATCTGGTGAATTTGGTAGATAGGTGGAGTGAGCAACCCTTTCTTCCCATTTGATAGATGTGAAACTGAGGCATAGTCAACTTAGCTGGTTTGCCCAAGGCCACACAGACTTCATGACAGAGTCAGGCTTTCCAGTGTTTCTTTTTTTTTTTTTTTTTTTTTTTTTTTGCAGTACCGGGGATTGAACCCAGGGGCATTCTACCTCCACGCTACACCCCCGGCTCTATTTTATTTTATTTATTTATTTTTATTTACTTATTTATTTTATTTTATTTTTTTGCAGTACCAGGGATTGAACCCAGGGGCATTCTACCTCCGAGCTACACCCCCGGCCCTATTTTATTTATTTATTTTTTATTTATTTATTTATTTATTTTTGCAGTACCGGGGATTGAACCCAGGGGCGTTCTACCTCCGAGCTACACCCCTGGCCCTATTTTTTATACTTTATTTTGAAAACGGGTCTCACGAAGTTGCGGAGGGCCTCACTAAGTAGCTGAGGCTGTCCACGAACCCGGATCCTCTGGTCTCTGCCTCCCAAGTACTGGGATTACAAGTGTGCGCCACCACGCCCGGCTTTCAGTGTTTCTTTTTAAGAGCTCAGGTTTTTTGAATAGATGAATATATTTACAATTTAAAACAAGGTGGAGCATGAAAAATAAATCTCCCTCCCCACCCTGTCCCCCAAACATACATCCCACTCCCAGAGGCAACAAGCATTACACAGTCATTGTATTTTCTTTCTCTTTGCATCTTATCCCAGTAGAAAAGACAGAATACAGACACAGATCTCTAGGAGTACTGTCCTGGCTTGATTTAGGGTTATGGACCAAGCTTGAGCATAGCTGAGTCACCTTGGGCAAGTCACTAAATATTATATAGTTCTTCATCTATAAAATGAGAATTATATCACCTACCTCAGAGTGTTAATGGGTTCAGAAAGTGTGCATGAAAGTACACTGTAAACCATGCAGCAGCGTATGAAGGTTGGTACATGTCATTCTCTGCCTGTTTTCTTCTCTCTGGAAGAGCCCAAGAATGACCGCTGTTTCCACTGCCTCTCCATGACTATGGGAAGGATGGATCGGATATGGGACTCATTTCCACAGGACAAAAGGAAATTATTCAAATTGTACCAAGTGTAATTAAAGTTAGAGATTAGAAGAAACTTTGTTTTGGAATCCCAAAGGGGGTTTCGAGGTTCTCTGTCTTTGAAAATTCCTCAGAAAATAGTCATTATAATACATTAAGCCTCTATTCTTCCCAGAAACAAGGGGATGGATAAGATGGCCTCTCTGATCCCTTCCTCTCTAGAAATTAGAATTAAAGTAGGAGAGAAATTTAAGCCAAACCAACTTTTGCCCCCAGGTCCAGTTCCGGGATGGCCAGATGGTTGGCTGTCCACTCCCCAGGAATGAGGTGGCCTCTCTGGACACTTCATTCTCTTGGGTTAGAGAAAAATTTAAGACAAATGACCTCTGCTCCCCGCTCCAGCTCTGGGGTGACCATATGGGCTAATGATTCATCACCCATTAAAACCTAACCTTTCTCTCTCTCTCTACTTAGTGAGGCCCTCCGCAACTTCGTGAGACCCAGTTTCAAAATAAAGTATAAAAAATAGGGCCAGGGGTGTAGCACGGAGGTAGAACACCCCTGGGTTCAATCCCCGGCACCGCAAAAAAAAAAAAAACACCAAACTAACCTTTCCTATGAGCTTGCTTATTTTAGTACACTTTCCAGAATGACCTACCTTGGAGAAACCCCAGGGTTGGCTGTGTTTGGGAGGCACAGAAGAAAGCTTCCACCTCCAAGGAGATGAAAAGACTGGAATTTGATGTAGACTTGGGGACAAGGGTAAGAAAAAGTTCCATCTCACAGGAAGGAGACACTCCCAAGAGGCTGGACATCTTCTTCTGGGATACCTGTAAGAACTAGAGCGAGCCCTCCATCCTTCTGTGCCAGAAAGGAGGGAAGGTGGACCAGGAAGGACAGAACTTCCCTGCTCACGATTCCCTGAGTCCCTTGTAGTTTGAGTGAAGGATTGTCACCTCCTTTATGAAAATAAGTCGCCAAAACTCTGAAGTTCAGCACCAGGAAGATGTCTAGGCAGATAGAGCAGTGACCAAGCGCCCCACGCAGTCCCGTGAGTTTCACCTCCCCTGGAGGCTGTCTGTCAGACCATGGCCGCCACCACCACCACACTGGCCTGATCAGGGACAAAGTCCCCTTCCTTCTCATCCCTTTAGGGTGATGGCAAAGGTTGGACATCCCAGTGCGAACACAAATTAAGGGAAAAGACCAGGCAGTAAGCAAAGGGGGTAACAACTGCAACATGAACTGTGAAACCGAGTCTCAGGTCTTCCAGACCTGTCCAGTTCTTCCCAGGTCCTGAAATAGCTCTGGAGGGTCCCAGAGGAATGCACAACTTCACAGGGCCCTGGCTTGGCCTTCTTACTTTCTAAATGTTTTTTGCTGGTGAAAGGGGGCAACATAAACACCCATCTCCTAGGAACAGCCTTTCAGCCATCTTGACCTTCGGAGATCAATATCAAGAGAAAAAAAGCCCTATGGTGTCACTGTGTCAGGACCGACAGGCTGTCTGGTTGGAGGTCTAGAAACGTCCTCTTCCCCAGGTGATGGGAGACAAGAAATAACTCCATCCTTCAGATGAAGCCCCACCCATGTACCCAGACCCAAGGGAGTAATAATACTTCCCCAAACCCTAGCGTCATTTCCATACTGTAAGGAGGGACCACAGAAGTCACCAAGCCAAATTTACCATGAAGCCCCATACCTGACATTTGCCAAAACAGGTTTTTCCAGGAGTAGGATGGCAGAGCAGTGTTTCTGAACCTACCTTGTACTAGAAAAAATACTAAACTTCATGTCCATTAATATATTATATATTCATATGGTATCCTTCAAAAAATACCTTTAATTAGCAGGCTCATGTAGAGTCAACCCAATGAACCTGCTCTTTCAATTAGAGCAGTCAAGGCAGGAGTGGGTACCCCATGCATCCCCAGGATGAAAGAGAGGGGTATCCGAGCCAGGGTCCAATCAACCTAGGTCCATGTCTAAGAGAAATTTCTGGCACTCAGCACAATCTGGCTGTTAAGAACCCAAGCTATGGAGTCTGTAAGACCCAGTACCACACCCTCCTTCTTACTTAACTCTGCACAAGTTACTTAACATCTCTGCTTTGATTGTCTCATCTGCACTATGGGAATAATAATAATATCTTCTTGGTAGAAAGCAAAGAGTAAAAAAGAGTCACTGGGCGTGGTGGCACATGCCTGTAATCTTAGTACTCGGGAGGCTGAGACTAGAGGATGGCAGGTTTGAGGCCAGTATCAGCAACTTAGTGAGACCTTCAGCTACTTTCAGAGACCTTATTTCAAAATTAAAAAATAAAATAGGAGCCGGATGTGGTGGTGCACGCTTGTAATCCCAGTACTTGGGAGGCAGAGACCAGAGGATCCGGATTCACGGCCAGCCTCAGCTACTTAGTGAGGCCCTCCGCAACTTAGTGAGACCCTGTTTCAAAATAAAGAATAAAAAGTAGGGCTGGGGGTATAGCCCGGAGGTAGAATGCCCCTGGGTTCAATCCCTGGTACCACAAAAAAAATAAAATAAAATAGGGTTGGGGTGTAGCGCAAATGTAGAATGCCCCTAGGTTCAATCCCCAGTACAACTACAAAAAAAAAAAAAAAGCTGAGCACAGTGCCTCGCGCATAGTACATGCTCAATAAATGGTGGGGTGGGGCAGAACCAGACATTCCAAGGATCCATAGCTTTGGCAGCACAAAGATCAGTCACACATGATAACTGATAAAAGAAAGACCAGGAAGGAAGAGCCCTCCCTATAGTCCCACCTCATGCCTCCCTGTAGAGACACTGCCCATCTGCTGCCTTCTACCCTTTGCACGAGCAGACAACCCCTAAGTCTTTCAACTTCCATGCTAGAGATGTCAGGTCCCTGGAAGTGGGGGCGGGGGAGGGCACCTGTCTGTCTCCCTATCCCCCCTGTTAGAGGCGGGTCCCCTAGGAACGCTGGCTCCCTCCATGGGACCCTCTCCTTGGGGTGATGGGGAGGAGGAAGATGTATCTTCCATTTAGCCCCGTGATGACAAACCAGAAGCCCCCCCCCCCGAGCCCTCCCCTGGCAGGTGGGACCCCAGGGAACCAGATGTTACTACGGGTCACAGAATTTTTGTAAGTTTATAGGTTTTAAAAGGTCGGGCTCTTTGGTGGTAAAAGTTTTACAGACCAGTAAAAAATTTACAGCCGAAGATGGGAAACACAGCTGTAATGGATGAGGTTGGAGCCAGAAGTCTGGAGGATCTCAGCTCCCTCTAACGAGCAGTGAGCAGCGGGAGGGAAGCAGGTGGGGAGGCTCCTCCTGTGCTGTGCTTAACCTGGAAAATGGGAGCGAGGACAGCACAGCAGCACCCACCGCTGGGTGCGAAGCTGCAGACAGGTGCATGAGCACAGCTCTCCTCCCCAGGGTGCTGGCAGCACGGGACAGAGAGACGGCCCAGGCCTGTGGGTCCTGCAGTCTTGGAGCTTTTCATTACTCGGGCTGGATGGCTGCCATGTGTGCGTGTCTGCCCCCACTCCCGGGGAGGAGCCTGGCCGTCTGCCGGCAGAGCTCAGGAATCAAATTAGCCAGGCCTCTGCTGTTCCTCGTCCCCACAGGCCAAGGCAAGTTCATCAAGACCTCGCACTAATTCTTATCTTGTTTAAAAGGGGCAAAAGTGACTCCGCAGTTTCATCTGAGGCAATTTACACCCCGCCACTGGCCACGGCTCCAACTCCCCCTGTCTGTTGTGCCATCAAATCCATTAATAGGAGATTTCTTCAGGGGAAACTTGATTGCTGCTCCATCAGACAGGCACACAGGCAATACATCTCCATCCAAGGCTGTGGCCTGCCCGGCTCCCTCTAATCCTGTTACCTAAGGAGCTAATTCTCTAATGCACGCGCTGCACAGTAGACATCCTCTTCCCTCCTAACCCAATTGGACTGCCCCAGAGGATTCCAGGAGCTAATGTAGAAATGGAGGCTGGGACCCCCCGGGATGGCCTCCAGCCTTGCCCACTGCCTTTTGATGGGTACTGACTTCTGAACATGGCAGGCACCCTGGGGGGTGGGGGGTGCTCATCCTTCCACAGTGGGGGGTGCTCATCCCTGGATTCAGGGTTCAGGCACCTCCTGCGACTCAGCCTCTGTCTCCCCCTCCTCCTTCTCTTTTTCTTTCTTCTCTCTTTCCTCTTCCCTTGGCCTCCCTCCTGTCTTCCTTTTCCTCCTGCCTATCCTTCCTTCTTGACTCATCTTTTCTTTTGGTTCCTTCTATTGTTTACTTCTCCCCCCTCTTCTTTTCCAGATCCCCCCAACCTCTTTTCTATTGTTTTATTGTCTGTTTCTCCTTGCCATTTCCCTCCTGTGGGCTGGGACTTCTTCCAGAACAAGGTCAATTCCTAACACTTCTTCCTGGCTCTCTGTCTTCAATTGGTTCAGCTCCGTGGAGGGGGTGGGTCCCACACCACACTGTCCTCTGCCTGGAGCGCGAGGGAGGGGAGAGCCTTGGGTATGTGCACAGGGTACAAAGTGCAGCATCTGGGAGTATGGTTAGGGTGTGGGGGAGCAGTTGAGTGTCTGTTCTTTAATGGTGAAATGACTGTAACGGGACCCCCAAGCGGGTGTGCTACTGCTGAAGTACCAAGACTGGTTTATGGCCGTGTGAACAGACCCCATCAATGAAATGGGAAGATGCTCTATGCAGATTAGCCCTATTTTTTTTTTATTCTTTATTTTGAAACAGGGTCTCACTAAGTTGCAGAGGGCCTCACTAAATAGCTGAGGCTGTCTGTGAACCTGGATCCTCTGGTCTCAGTCTCCCAAGTACTAGGATTACAAGCATGTGCCACCACACCTGGCAGAAAGCCACATTTAAAAAGAAGATATTAGCCAGGCGTGGTGGCGCCCAGTACTTGGGAGGCTGAGACAGGGTTCATGACCAGCCTCAGCTACTTAGTGAGGCCCTCCAAAACTTAGTGAGACCCTGTTTCAAAATAAAGAATAAAAAAAATAGGGCTAGGGATATAGCCCGGAGGTAGAATGTTCCTGGGTTCAATCCCCAGTACCGCCAAAAAATAAAAAATAAAAAATAAAATAAATAAAAGGAAGATATTGAAAATGCTTATGGAGCCGGGCATGGTGGCACACGCTTGTAATCCCAGTACTTGGGAGGCTGAGATAGGAGGATCACAGGTTCGTGGCCAGCCTCAGCTACTTAGTGAGGCCCTCCGCAACTTAATGAGAACCTGTTTCAAAATAAAGAATAAAAATAGGGCTGAGGGTGTAGCTTGGAGGTAGAATGCCTCTGGGTTCAATTCCCAGTATCGCAAAAAAAAGAAAATGCTTATGCAATTATATTAAGCAAAAAAAGGGGGAAGGATACAAAATTATATATATTGTACATTTACTTCATTTTACACATGTTATAGAAGAAAATTATAAAAGCATATACACCAAAATATTAACAGTGGCTGTCTCTGGGCAATAAGTCTATGGATGGTTTTAATTGTTCTTCATAATTGTTTATAATAGTATGCTTTACTATTATATTTTCTCTATGTATATTTAGAACATCTAGTAAAAATGTATAAATACAAATATATATATTATAAAATGATATTTTTACTATATGTATTTTACTATTTATTTGTTTGTTTTTTGGTACTGGGGATTGAACTCAGGGGTATTCTACTTCCAAGCTGCACCCCCAGCCTTTTTTATTTTGAAACAGCCAGGCGCAGTTTATATAATGCATACCTATAATCTCAGTATTTGGGAGGCTGAGACAAGTGGATCACAGATTCAAGGTCAGCCTCAGCAATTTAGTGAGACCCTCAGCAACCTAGCAAGACCCTGTATCAAAATAAAAAATAAAAAGGGCTGGGGGTGTAGCTTGGAGGTAGCATGCCCCTGGGTTCAAGCTCCAAAAAAGGAAGGAAGGAAAGAATGAATGAATGAAGGAAGGAAGGAAGGAAGGAAGGAAAGAAGGAAGGAAGAAAAAAAAACAGGATCTAAATTGCCGAGACTAGCCTCAAAACTGCAATCCTTCTGTCAGCCTCCCAAGTACTGGGATTACAGATGTGAACCATCATGCCTGGCTTGTATTTTACTATTTAAATATCTAAACCGGGCGTGGTGGCGTACGCTTGTAATTCCAGTTCTTGGAAGGTTGATACCGGAGGAGGATAGCAGGTTCGCGGCCAGCCTCAGCTACTTAGAGAGGCCCTCTGCAACTTAGACCCTGTTTCAAAATAAAAACTAGGGCTGGGGGTGTAGCCCGGAGGCAGAATGCCCCTGGGTTCAATCCCTGGTACCGCAAAAAACAAAAAAAATCTATGGTGACCCCCAATGCCTTCCTCTGTCTACAGAGATGCCTGTAGACAGGGGACCTGCTTGACTAGGGGAACTGTGTCACCCTGGGGAGCAACAAACAAATGGCTCTCCTGTTCCATCCTGAGCCATTCCACCTGGCCCAGCCCAGTGCCACCAAAACATATTGCCAAGGGACATGAAGGAAGCAGCAGCCTGGTGCGCCTCCCAGCAGTCAGGCTGCACCTCCCTCCAGGGGCTCCCGTAGCCCCTGTCCCCAAGTCACTTTTCTGGAGAAACATGGACAAACCACCTGGCTGAATGGGTGGTCTGAGCTCTGGCCACATGACATCAGCTAGGGCGGGCTCCCCTTTGGCGGTTCCCTCCCCTCCCCTCCCACCCAGAAACCTGATCCAGCTGAAGGGCTGATTGCAGGAAAACTTGGCACCTCCCCAACTCTGGTGGCGGGAGTGCTAGCTGTAGCCCCGGAGGTGCAGGCAGCGGCTGGGAAGCAGGCTGGCTGGGACACGAGGTTGGCCGAGGACGAGCAGACTGGCCTTTGGTGGGACTCGCCCTGAGGGGCCATCGGAGGCCCTCCCACGCGTGGAAGCTCGCCATGTTGCTGTGGGTCCAGCAGGCGCTGATGGCCTGGCTACTCCCTGCCCTTCTGGCACAGGGGGAAGGTAAGGGCGCTGGGGGACACATGCAGGACTTGGCCAGCCATCTGTGGAGCTGGGGCCCGGGAGGCCTGGGTCTCAGAGGGTTGAGGGAAGGAGAGTTTGGAGCTAGCGGTGTGGCTGCAGAAGGTCAGCTCTCTTAACGTGTGTGAGCGCGAGAGCATTTCGAGGCATGGTGGTGAAGCTAGACAGTTGGGGAAGTTGAGCCCAGGTGAGAGCAGGGCTTACTGAGGCGAGGGGCGGCAGAGAAGTAGCCCTAGTATCAGAAACACACAGACAGTGCCAGGAGAGGGGCTCCTCTCCTGTCTGTCCGGCCCCTAAACTCATCAAGCGGCAGCTGCAAAGGACCATCGCTCAAGAACAGAGCTCATCTGGCCCTGTTATAACCATGGTCCAGAGAAGGGGAGTTACTCTCTTAAGGTCACACAGCTCCTTAGCAGCAGAGTGGGGCCCAGAACTAATCCAGTAATCTTTCCTCAGCTTCGCCGGGTTTCTGTCGCATGTGTCTCCAGGCCTAGTTCCTCTCCTGTAAAACCAAACTTCTCTCCATTCCCACCCCATCCTTTCCCAACTGCTTTGAAAACAGGGCATTAGGGCATCTCAGTCTCATTTTAGGAACAGTTTCCTCAGGAAGGTTTCCCCTTCCTGAGCTGGGTTGGAGCAGTGCGGGGCCCAGGGAGAAGGATGCCACACGGGCTGGACAGATGTCTGTCTCCTGTGAGCTGTCATTTGGGGAGTTGGCGGGTGAAGCGAATGCAGGCTGTACGCGGGGCGGGACGGTCGGGGAGTCCGTAGCTGGGTTATGCTCGGTCCCCCCACAGTGGCCCTTTGCTCCCAGGCCCCTGGGATCTCTGGCGCTCTCCAAGCTGGCCAGAGTGCTAGCCGGGGGACCTGGGCTGTCTCTGGCGTCGGGATCTGGGTTTGAATCTCAGGTCCTCCACTTGCAGGGCGCTGCTCTCGCAGTTCGCTTTGGGGTCCTTGTCTGTCAATGGGCCGCCATGCTAGCCACTCAGGCCGGCTCCTGTGAGATGGAAGTGAAGACTATATTAATGGATATTATTCCAAAAGGGACTCTAAAAAAATCTCTTGCCTTCCCTTTTTCTGTGCTTGTCACTTTTTTTTTTTTTTTTTTTTTTTTGGTGCTGGGGATTGAACCCAGGGGCATTCTATCTCTGAGCTACACCCCCAGTCCTTTTTATTTTAAAACAGGGCCTTGCTAAGTTGCTGAGACTGGTCTTGAATCTGCAATCCTCTGGTCTCAGCCTCCAAGTACTGGGATTACAGGCATGTGCCACCACACCTGTCTTCTCATGACTGCTTTGTTCGTGTAGCCTCCTGCCCTGGGAGCAGTTTGGTTCCGCCTGGCACCCTCCTCACCTCTCCCCACCTCCTTCCTGACTCTTCCCAGTTTGTACACCTGGCAGACCCTCCCTTACATCCTGAGTGGCTTTGGCAGGAGGGAGCGGACATCAGTTTTCATGGGATGCCCAGTCTTCCTTCTTTCTTCCCTAGTTGCAGACTGGGGTCAAGAATGGGTCAAGAAGAAGGCTATGAGTTGCGCAGGCTCCTTGACCTTGACCGAGGAAACCCTGCAGCAGATGAGTGGGCTTAGAGACGGCGCATGTGAGGCCGCACTTTCCCATGGTCCTCTCCCCTGCCAGTGTCACACGCCCATGGCCCACTTCCCTTCATCTGTCCAGGCCCTCCTCCACACCCCCAGACCCTCCTCCTCCCCACCTTTCTTGGTCCTCACCTGTCTCCTGTCACCTGTCCTGGCAAGCCAGCTCCCTACTCTCCTGTAAATGACTGCACAGGGCTCCTCTATGAGACCATCCTCTGGAATTTGGGGTGCTGAGCTACACCTCCGGCCCCCTTTTAATTTTTAAATTTGAAACAGAGCCTCACAAAATTGCTTAGGCTGGCATGGAGCCTTAGATACTCCTGTCTCAGCCTGCCAAGTACTGAGATTACAGGCATGTGCCACCACACCCGGATTGGCAGGAATCTCTACAGACAAAATGCTCCAGGGATGTGATTTCAGTCTGCGGGGCACCTGGGAATTTTCTGAGCGGGGGACACATTCCTTTCAATAGCTTACAGAGCAGGGCAAGGGAAGCGGGGACATCTCAGGGCTCCTCGGGGCTCCGGTTTCCACTTTGAGTTGTTCTCCTTCCCAGCCAGGCGGAAGGCAGCCCCCCAGGCCCACAACTCCACCAGGCCCACTCTGCTGAGGCTGTCGGACCACCTCCTGGCCAACTACAGGAAGAGCGTGCGGCCCGTGCGGGACTGGCGGAGGCCCACTACCATCTCCATCGATGTCATCGTCTACGCCATCCTCAGCGTGGTGAGTGTGGACCCCCATCTACCCCCACACATAGGTTGGCCTTCTGGGGGTGGGAGAGGCCACTGTGGCTAAGTCACCCTTTGGGCAGCACGGTGGGCATCAAGAACCCTGGCACCTGTGTTCTGGTGCCACAGCTGAGGATGGACTGTGGCAGTATCTGCACAGCTGCCCCAACCATGACCCTGGGCCACCTGTGTGGCTCCTCCCCCACCCCATGGCCGGTGGTCACCTCCTACACATGGTTGAACACACACTGCATCATGATAGCCACTTCCTCTGTCAGCTGCATGTGGGTGACAACTGTCCAATTCATATTTGTGTCTTCAGTGCCTCCCACAGGTCCCTGGAACATGGCAGGTGTCATTAAATGGTGACAGTCGATCAATTGCCAACCAATAAATCAATTAATCAATTCCTTCATTAATTACTACAGCAGGGTGGGGCCACTGCTCAGCAGAGGAAGTCAGACATTGTGTGAAGATATAAACAAGCAGGCAATCGCAGAGCAGAGAGGCAGCGGCACTGTGTCGGGGTAGGAGAGGGGGGACCAACTTCACAGACTCTACTTCCATCACCACGCCCCTCAATACGGGATGGAATCATTGCATTTGAAACATCTCTGGAAAGAAACGCAGAAAACTGCTTGCTGCGATGTTTCAGAAAAGGAGATTTGGAATTAGGTGTGTAGGGGAAAGGAGTGATGAGTTTTTTGCTTCATGTGGTTTTGTACCTAATTTATTTCATACCAAGGCAGGCTATACACACACACACACACACACACACACACACACACACACACACATATATGTATATATGGATAATATAAAGCTACATAATTGAAGATATATATATTCTATTATCTTTTATGGTATTATTATAGTATATGTAATATAATATATGATAATAGAAGGTATACAAAATTTACATATATATATATAAAATCTTTGAAGTTGAAAAAAGTCATCCTATTTCCTTCTAGGTGTGTCCTAGTAAAGCACCAACTACTTTTCCTGGCTGGCCAGGCAGCTCCTACTTGTCCCTGGGCTCCTTTTCCTCACTCTCCCTCCCCAGGGAAATATGGGCACAGTGAAGCAGCTCTTTTTGGGGGTGGCGAGTGCAGGGGCACCTGTCTGAGCTCCCTTTCCTTTCCCAGGATGAGAAGAATCAGGTACTGACCACCTACATCTGGTACCGACAGGTAAGCGGAGCCGCCCTCACCCACCCCCACTTTTTGGAACCAGGACTTCTCTGTCTGAAGGGGTGGGGAATTTCAGGTCTTGGTGAGGAAAGGTGGGGAGAGAGGTGCTGAGCAGGAGATCCAGGAGTCTGGAATCTTCCTGTCTCAGGACTGGGAGAAGAGGAAGCTTAAAGATGGTGGAGGGAACGCCGGGCGTGGTGGCGCACACTTGTAATCCCAGTACTTTGGGAGGCGGAGACTGGAGGATCCGGGTTCGCGAACAGCCTCAGCTCTCTCTCTCTCTCTCTCTCTCTCTCTCTCTCTCTCTCCCTCTTTCTCTCTCCCCTTAGTGAGGCCCTCTGCAATTTCATGAGACCCGGTTTCAAAATAAAGTATAAAAAGTAGGGCCGGGGGTGTAGCGCGGAGGTAGAACGCCCCTGCATTCAATCCCCGGTACCGCAAAAAAAAAAAAAAAAAAAAAAGATGGTGGAGGGAAGTCCCCCACACCCCTCTGGTTATGACATTCTTCACAGCTTCACGGACAAGAAACTTGTCCAACCCCTGTTGAAGGCCCACGGCCAGAGCCCGGGAACTCATGAGGCAGCACTCCACTTTCAAGCAGCTCTAATTACTAGAAAGTTCTTCCTTCTATTAAGCCAAATTGGACAACAACCAAATTGGATGTCTGAAATAGGATGGTTCCATCCATTTAGACCTCACGGGCTTGGCCATGTCCCCAAGTTTCTGATGGGCACAGATCAGACACTGGTGTGCAGACATCTCTGAGCCTTTGCCGAGCCCTGGCTCTGAGCTAGTGGGGGGGACAGGGGGAGGGACAGGAAAGGCTGCTACCCACAGTCAGGTCCTGCTCCGGCAGCCCCTGGGGTTAGGAGGAAGAAGTCAATGCAGAAGCAGAAACTAAAGTGGCTGAAGAGAGGGGGCAGGAGAGCACGGAGGAGGCACATATAGCCCAGCAAGGAGCCAGGCATGAACCACATGCTTGCAATCCTAGTACTTGGGAAGCTGAGACAGGAGGATCGCGGGTTCAAAGCCAGCCTCGGCAACTTAGCGAGGCTCAGCCACCTAGTGAGACCCTGTTTCCAAATAAGAAAATCAGGCTGAGGGTATAGCTTGGAGGTAGAATGCCTCTGGGTTCAATCCCCAGTACCAAAAAGAAAAAACAAAAACAACCCATCAGGGACTGGGGGGTATGGAAGGTGTCCTGAAGAGGGAGTCACAGGTGCCTTGGCTAAGGCTGGGAGGATGAGTAAGTACAATGTGCCCTGGTAAGTAAGACAGGGATTGCAGCCTGGGAGAAGGCAATGGGTGTGCAGAGATAGGGAAGTTTCCGTAGTGTTTAATTCCATGTGGCTGGAATGTAAAATTCACAGGAAGGCATGGCCCAGAAAAATGGAGGCCAGAGAGAGAGGTGGAAAACCTTACTGGCCGTGAGGTTTAACTTTACCCAAGGTCAATGGGGCACCATTGGAGAACTTTAGCTAAGAGAGTATTATGATCAAATTTATATTTTAGACTGGCCATTCTTGTGTAAGAGTGGAGAACACAGTGATCAAAACTTAGCAATACCCAATCTCTGCTCTGGGAGACGAATGCTATTATCCCCATTCATATGTATTTAGACCAAGACCCAAGAAGTTCTTGTCCAATATCTGGAAGTTGGTGGATAGCGGTCTTGGAACATTAGGAATGGCTAGGTGCTTCCTGGAGAGAGGCTGCCTCAGTCCAAGTTGTGATGCATGTGGACAAAGGTGGGAGGGAGTCTCAGTTACTGCTGAGTGATTTGGGTGCCACCAACACCCAGATTTTCCCAGGAGATGCCCACCTGTTGCTTGGGCATGAGTCAGACTCCAGGGAGCCGCCATGACTGTGGGTGCTCCTCCTCTAGTTCTGGACTGACGAGTTTCTCCAGTGGAACCCTGAGGACTTTGACAACATCACCAAGTTGTCCATCCCCACTGACAGCATCTGGGTCCCAGACATCCTCATCAACGAGTTGTGAGTACTGTCCTCAGAGGCCGGGTGGCGGGGTGGTCCAGGCAGCTGGGAGACAAGCTTGCTGTGGTTGCATTTGGGAAGCCCGTCCAGACTTGCCAGCTGTCTACAAACTTAGCTTGAGCTCAAGTTCTCCTTTGTTCTTTTTCCCTTTTCTTTCTTTTTAAAAACTCGTCTTTTCTGTGCCTGATGTTGAAACTCTGTAGTTATTAGTCCAAGGGCCCCATCGCAGGGAAAGAAGCCAATGAACAAATTCACACTGAGTTATAATAGCCTAATGGGGACAGCTGCATTTTTAAAGGGGACAGTTAGGTTTCTGAAAGGAATGGGAGCACTGATGGCAGCCACTGCGCCCGGCCAGAAGGGATTTGGAGCCAAGGAACACGCCCAAACTCCCCAAGCCACATATACACCTGTCAGGCCACTAATTGCACCTTCAACAGGAAGTGGGTCCCAGCAGTCTTTGTTTCAGCAGCCAAACACAGCCTTATTTGGCTCTAACCAAGAGACCTCCCCATCCTGCAGGTTCATTCAGGGCCCACCAACTGGACTTCTGAACTCAAGGGCAGAGAAAAGGTCTGGGGGAAATGGATAGAAAGTGGAAGGTGACAGGCGGGTCCACCCAGCACCCACTGCATTGTCCAACTCCATGGGGCACCTTGACATTTTCCCAAAGGAGGAAACTGGCTTTGACCCCACCCCTTAAGGCCCTCCACAGCTCAGGCTAGAGGGGTTCTGGGAAATCCATTTCTGGCTGGATCTCCAGTTCAATAGTGAAATAGCCTTAGTATTGACTTCTCATCTCTCAGCTTGATCCCACAGAAGGTTGAAGGCTAGGACCCTAGGCTCAGCCCACTGTATTCCACTGTGGTTTCTTTTTTTTTCTTTTTTTTTTTTTTGCGGTACCGGGGATTGAACCCAGGGGCATTTTACCTCTG
>PVJS01019977.1:0-23837 GCA_004027185.1 Glis glis | reverse complement strand
GGTCACCATTAATGGGTTTTCTTCTTCCTCTTCCAGACCTGTAACCCGGGGTTACAGACCAGGGACCTGAGTCTCAGACCAGGAACCAGAACAGCAGTCCACGTTTTCTGAGCATTGACTGTTTACCAGGCACCGTGCCTAATTCTTTTCTTATGCAAGATCTCATTTAAACCTAACAATGAGATTGGGTTGGGTACTGTTGTCATTCCCATGTTCTAGTTGAAGAAACTAAGGCTTGGAGAGATTAAGAAAGCACGAACCTGGATTCAAACTCAGGTCTTTCTTCTTGTAGCATCTTTATTTGCAATGTTGACACTCCACAGTATTGATCAGGAGTGGTGAGGTTCAATGTATGGGTCGGCTTCTTCTTATAAAATCTGATCTTGTTGAACTCCTGATATTAATGTGAAACGTTAATTTCTTTCAAAGTTTCAGGGTTTTGTCTCAGTTGGGCTAACCAAATGTTTAAAGTAAATCTTTTGTGCCTTAGCAACAAAAGGGACCCCCTCGGTCTTCAACAGCACTCAGTGGTTTGGGAATAAAAATAAATGTGGTAGAATTTCTGCCTTAGTGTATCAAGATACAAGCCTCTTCCTAAATTCCAGGAGACTGCTGCATTTAAAAATTATTTCTGAAGGAAGACTAAATTACAAAGCTATGAATCAAAGTGGAATGATAGATGCTTACCATTATTTAGATCAATTTATTTATCACTTCAAGGATTTTTAAAAATAGTTTTCAGAAACTATGCATACACTTTATCATGGCCAATGCTCAACAAATTATTGAGTCGGCAGCAATACAACCAGTTCACTGGAATGTAGAGGAAGGCATTTGTTTGATTCGGTGCTGAGTAATTGGCCAAAAAGAGCTTTTGGCCCTATCGATCAGTCAGAGGGCGGCCTGTTGCCTGATGGCAGTTTCAGCTACTTGGATGAGTCTACTGCTATAAACCAGCAAACAAAGGGGAAAAACTGGTTCTGAGAATCTGATCCAGGAATATACAGACTAAACTAGTTCTTTCCACAAGTCACCAGTTAGTTGAAAGTGGGATGGGTCCCTAGCCCAACCAGAGAGCAGGTTCCCCTCAACCGACAGATGGCCAGTAAGCTCCATCTGGCCTGACTGGGGCACCCTGCCCCTGGTACTCACTAAGCGGAGTTTCTCCAGTCCGCTTTAAGAAAGGATCAAGAGCTGTGCACAGTGGAATGTGCCTATAGCCCTAGCTACTTGGGAGGCTGAGGTGGGAGGATTACTCGAGCCTGGGAGCTTGAGACCAGCCTCTGCAACATAGTGAGACCTTGTCTCAAAAAAAAAAAAAAATAGGTGTGAGGGTCAAACTGTTTTTTTCTGAGATGAGCAATCAAAGGCTGCCAACTGGCAGTCTAATCAAACTTAACCCACCAACATGATTATTTGACCAGGCCAGGCCTTGAAAACTTTACATAAGGCAAATGCTCTGAGTTTGCCTTATTATCTTTCATGAGCTGCAAACACCGTTACATGGCCTGCCTGCTCCTAAATTCATTTGTGCCCAAGTTAGCAGAATGAACTGATGATTACTTAAATCTCTTCCAGTCTCACGATTCTATTAAGAAAGGGTAGTATAACTTGTCTGTATAGCATAGAAAGGCAGAAAGACATAGTGTTATGGTTAGATATAGAATGTCCTCTGAAGAGCTCATGTATTAATGTTCAGAGTTGATATAATTAAGCCATGATGGTTGTGATCTCATCAGCAGACAAATCCATTATAATGGGCTTACCGGGTTGTAACCTAGGTAGGTTGGGTGTGGCTGGAGAAGGTGGGTCCCTGGGGTGTGGCCTTAGGGACTGTGCTTTTTTCTTTGAATCCCCTTGTTTGCTGGCTCTCTTGCTTCCAGTCTCCATGATGTGAGAGCAGAGCCCATGCTCTCCCTCTCTCCATTTCCTGCCACCATGTCCTGAGTTCCACAGACCTAGCCTGACATGAACTGAACCCTGAAATCTCCAAAAACTGCAAGCAAATAAATCTTCATTCTCTAAGTTATGTGGCTAGTTGTTTGGGATTACAGCAGCCAGAATGTTGACTGAGACACCTAGACTGGATCTTAATGAACTGTTCCTACAGGAATGCCATTTTGCAACCCCAAAAGATTTCTAACTTGGGCTACCCCTCTGACATTCATCAAATAAGGCTTTAAGTGACTTAAATTTAAATTGATGAATTATTTCTTTAGTAATAAGATGTTTATTAGCTAGAGTGATTTCTTATCAAACATGGATCGATTGCCTCCACTACAATAGAGTCCAGGAAAGTAGGAATCTTATCAGTCTTCTTCACAGCTCCTAGACCATTACTGAGTGCTAAACAATTGTTTTAGGATCATTTCATGACCAGATAAGTGATGGATGAGTCAACAGATAGTCTGGTCTAGGCAGGGCCTATTCCTACTTTTGGTCTTTCATATTTCATCAACAAGAACATCCTAAAAATGCCTAAAAAGCACGTGTTACTTTTTTTAACTCTCTGATCCGTTTCTGCTGATCTCACTAAATAGCCCAGTAAAAGCTTAGTTTCCTCCTACCCTTGCCATCTATTAGTTTAAAAAGTGGGGGTGGGGTAAGTGTTAATATTTAGCCTTCCTGATAAATTGGGAGAATGAGTCTTTTTCACCCTTCTGCTTTTATCTCTTTATCCAGGCACTCTTTGGAGAAAAACATGAAGGTGATCCTTCAAAATGTTTCCTATCAGCCCAGGATACCTAGAGCAAACTGCCAGTACCTAGAGGGTAATCAATAAATGCCTGGCTGATTTAACTGGAGACTAAGTTCTCAGGTGAGATCCTATCTAAGTTCAATTATGGACTTATCTACTGTGCTTGCCACTCAACTCAGCACAGATAACAGTGAGTATCGACACCAGCCATCTGAATGGTTCTGGGAGGACTTGTTAGTCTCTGAGTCATGGAAGGTCCAGTGATGTTTCCAAAGTGCTTATAGAAATGTTCCTGGGAGCCATGGAAGAAAAGGAAATACACATTCACATCCAATACAAAGGGCAAGACCAGGAAAGGCACTAGATAACCATCAGGGTTTAACCATGTCCTAACATACCAGTTGGGAAATGGGCCAGGAGTGGGAGCCCAGGTGGTTGTTCTTAAGTATTTAGCCCACCGCTGCCTCCTTTCTTCACCCAGTTCATGGTTCTGCTTTCAGTTTCCTTTTTCACTGTCTTTTCATCAGTATTAGTTTCCTGCTGCTGCTATAACAAATTTCCACAAATTTAGTGGCTAAAAACAACTTGAATTTATTCTTGCAGTCCTGAGTCAGAAATCTAAAACAAGGAAGGTGGGGAGAGGAAAAAGGAGAATTGATGAAATAAACAGTTCAAATAATGCTATATATGAAGGTATCACTACCAATCTCACTAACATGCATGGGGTGGGATATGGAGGGAAACACACCAAATGCTGTGTGCCTGTATGTTTGTAGCACTTTGAACTTATCTATGATGTGTAATTACAATGACCAATAAAAGTAGTTTTTGAAAAAGAAATCTAAAATGAGATTTCCAGGGCAGCGCTGTATTCCTTCCGAAGGCTCCAGCTCAGTCTCTTCCCACTTGGAGGCTCTGTTGCATGCTTTGGCTTGCAGCCTCTTCACTCCAACATTTGCACCATCAAACCATTGCCTTCTTCTCTTTTGGCCTTCTTGTTTCTCTCTTATAAGGATCCTTGTGATTACATTGAGCCCAACTGAATAATTTCCCCAACTCAATATCCTTCACTTAATCACATCTGCCAAGTCCCTTTTGCCATATAAAGTAACATATTCACAGGTCTGGAGATTAGGATGTGGATCTCTTGCGGGGGCACTATTCAAACTACCACATCATCACTGTCTTAACAAACAACATGTCATCGAGTCATCTTAATAAAAGTTCCTTTTCCCCAGGAACAAGCTCAAGGGCAGTTAAAGTCCCCATGGCTACTTTCATAGGTATGCTTGATGTGGTCTTGAGTATTGGGGAACGGGTACAAGATATGGCAGGTGAATGAAGGAAAACAGTAGTGGGATTTGAGCAGGTGATGAAAGGGTATTTAGCAGGAGAAAAGAGGAGGAGAATGATACAGAGTGAAGGAAGTGGGGACGGGGGGGCTCCCAAGATTCTAACTCTGAATGACTTGTGTTAAGTGAGGGAAGCCTGGGGAAATCAAATCCCTCTAATGCCTTCTCACTGGCTCCCATCAGGAAAAACAGATAGCAGGAGAGAGATCCAAGGGTTCAGAAAAGATTAAAGCTGAACCCTGTATGCCATACATCTCATTCCGACCTCACATCCCCACATTCGGTACGTGGATTGTAGGGAGCAGGAATTCCCCCTTATTTTCAGGACAGTCTACAGGCAGAGGATGATGTTCACCTTGAAGAAAAGAACCCACATCTATGCATTTCATGAAGACCTATGTGGCCTTCGCCACTCACCAGGAAACCCAACAGCCCAAGGCGAAAAGGAGAAGCCACAGTCATAATGGAAGGGACAGCAGCAAGCGGCTGCTGAGTGGCATTTCTTTCACTTCTCACAGGAGAGAGTGAGCAACTCTCTTCCTGGGAACCATTCCTGCCCCTCCCTGAAATGGGGGAAAAATGAATGTGCAATTCCACAGTATGGAGAGGGAGGACACAGAGAGGAAAACAGGCCAAGAGTGGAAAGGAAGATCCAGAGCACAGAGCGGAATGATGCGAGCACAAAGACAGGAGGGGAGAGGGCAGGGCTGTGCTGCCAGCAGTGGGACCACTGAGGCAGGCTCCAGGGCAGAGGGCGGGCGCAGGCAGCCAAGCAATCCACAGGATCCGAGGTGCACCTGCAGTAGGGGCTGGGAAGCCCTAGTAGCAGCCTCCCAGTTGGCTGGTGTCATTCTGGTAGCAGGATTTGCTATTTCCAAAATCATTCACTTGCTCATAATCTATATTATCCATTAAAAAAACACTGCTTGTTAAATACTTGTCACCAATATTCTGCTTACAATCTGGGGATACTAACACAGGGAAGACAGTCTCTTTTTTTTTTTTTTTGCGGTACTGGGGATTGAACCCAAGGGCATTCTATCTCTGAGCTACACCCCCAGCCCTATTTTTTATTCTTTACTTTGAAACAGGGTCTCACTAAGTTGCAGAGGACCTTATTAAGTAGCTGAGGCTGGCCATGGACCTGGTTCCTCCGGTCTCAGCCTCCCAGATACTGGGATTACAAACGTGCACCACCACGCCTAGATCTTCTTCATCTTTCACTTACTATGGTCAGAATTATTAGGGAAACACATTATCATAGCACTTGTGTTATGATAATGTGTGTGTGTGTGTGTGTGTGTGTGTGTGTGTGTATCCTCCTGTCTCAGACTCCTAAGTACTGGGATTACAAGTGTGAGCCACCATGCCCTAATGAAGATCAGGCAAGGGGAACCTCACCAACACCAATAACCACCAAGAAACATACCTGAGAAATGGTCACCTGCTCTGTTAGCCACCCCCAGCTTGGATGATGGACAATGTGCTAAAAAGATATAGTATCAAGCCAGGTGTGGTGCCTATAATCCCAGTACTTGGGAGGCTGAGACAGGAGGATTGCAAGTTTGAGCACAGCCTTAGCAAGTAGTGACTCTTCATCAACCTAACAAGACCCTGTTTCAAAATAAAAATAAAATAGGGCTGGGGATGTAGCTATGAGGTAGAAGGCTCTGGGTTCAATCTGCAGTAACACACACACACACCACCACCACCACCACCACCACCACCACCACCACCACCACCACCACCCAATGCAGTTTTAGGACCAGGAAAAGAAAAAGAACAGAGAGACTCACAGATCTGACTCTCTGGGGTCAAGGAAAGTATTTTCCATGGCCAGTTTTTTAGGACCAAGGATCAAGATTCAGTGACCATGTGTACAGTGCTAGAAGGTATCTGTAATCCATTTAAGATTGTTAAATTACTGAATAAGCTTGATGATTAGTAGACTGTCTAACTTAATAGCTCCTCTATGAACTGAGTAATTGTTAAATATTCTCTCTCTCTTTTTTTTAAAGTCCTGTTTTAAGAGCCCCCAGTAGAGGCAAGCATGGTAGCACACACCTGTAATCCCAGTACTTGGGAGGCTGAGACAGGAGGATTATAGGTTTAAGGATTATAGGTTTAATGTAGTGAGACTCAGCAACCTAGCAAGACCGTGTTTCAAAATGAAAAATAATATATCAAATTAAAAGAGCTAGGGGTATAGTTTGGAGGTAGAATGCCCCTGGGTTCAATCCCCAGCATCCCCCCCTCACATGCCCCCAGTAGATAATGTTAATATCAGAAATAGTCTGAAGCATAGGAAAAACAAGAAGGAGGCTAACAGGAACAAACTCTTCCCTGAGCGCATCTACCTATAACCCACCCACTCAGTGGACCGGAAGGCAGGAGGAAAAGGTTACAAAATTAATGTTAAAATAGTACCATCCGCATGTAATGATTCACCAGTGTGTTTATCTTTGGAGGGCTAAATTAAGGAGAACATTCTGGTAACATTCTTTTTCTTTATTCTAACAGCATTCTGTTTTTGAAATCAACAACAAACCACGTCTATCTTCTTCATAAAAGCTTTCTCTGAGGACGAGTGCGGATGCAGGGCTCTGTTCCCTTGAAATTTGGAGAACATTTTAAACCTGTAATGTAGAATGTGGGCAATGAAATAAAGGACATGGTGTGGAACTTTAAGTTAACCTCAGTTTTTCAAGGCACATCTTATAGCTTAAGCTGTGAAAGTTCGAATCAAAAATATGTTAGCTCATCGGTCATTTGAGCCTGGAAACATTTAAATAATTAAGCTACAAACCCAGGCAGCACCCCAGAAAGCTCATGACCCTGGAGATGTCCCAGGCTTGTCTGCTCTGCTTCAAAGTTGAAAGACACCCCCAGAGCCAAGCAAACGTGGCCCAAAGCCCTGCACTTTAGTTTTATGCCCAAAATAAAAAGTTACCTTAGCTTTTCAAGCTGGGCTATCAGAAGCCTATCATCTACACGGCTTCCTCTACCTAATTAGCCTTTAGTGTGTCATCTGACATACTTACCTTAGTTCATATATATTTTAGTGACCATCCTCTAATTGGACTTCTTAATAAGAAACATTGTTCCTTGTCCATCTATATTTTGCATCAAATACGTCACACCTTATGAAGGTTTCTAAATTTGTTCTTACTATAAGAATCTAAAATTGTCTTGCTTCTAAAACCTGATTTGAAAAATGAACCAGAAAAAGACTGGCTTTACGAAGCTGTATGTTATTCATAAAGTCATTATGTAAGAGTCTTCAGTTTCAGAACTTCTTCCTTCCACTGATGTGTTTATACAAAGAGGTTCTGCACAAACACGCTGATGAGAATAAGCGAGGCCCTCTGATGTCAAACGTCCCCACAGACCTGATTCGCTCCACCTGACAGCAACGGCAGCCAGCAATTCTGACCTGGTTAATGAGAGCAAAACGGGGCCAAGCGCTTTGTAGCGGCTCCAGCCTGGGCTCGGTGCACATGCTCAGCGGTGCAGGCTGTTGGCTCCAGACCGTGGACGGCAAGCTCCAGAGGACGCGATGGTCACTCATAAGCTAAGGCCACTGCTGAGGCAGAAGCCCGGCCTTGCTCCTTAGACCATTACCATATCAGGCCCTGCACCTACGTTACTTCCCTCGGGTCAGAAATGACATCGGTTTTCATTTAGAAAAGAACGGGGTGAGGGGTGCTCAGTCCATGCCAACCCCTGACATCGCTCCATTTCCACCAGGATGCTTCCACTATTCCAAACACAAGGAGTTAATCTTGAATGGAGTTGTAGGTGGATACGGTCAAAAGCACGACTTTTACAAACTGATTCCACCAGTACCCACGGAGTACAGACACAGGCCAGGCACTGAGCAGAGAGATGGCACTGAACAGTGAGCAAGACGTGGCTCTGAGAATTCACAGGGGCAGAGGAACAGTAGAGACGCAGGGTCAGTGATTTTGGTGGTGACGTGACGTGCAATATCCTTTCACAAAGCTAGCACTACTTTAGAACCTCGGATGACAGCAGGGAGAGCAGAGAAAAAGCCTGCACTAGAAATACTGCTGAATGTAAGAGCATGGAGAAATGGGTATTGTTAAAGTTGAACTTGTATGTTCGCTACAGTGCTGGGGATTGAATTTAGGGCCTCAGGCATGCGAGGCAAGTGCTCTACCACTGAGCTTCATCCCCAGCCCACCTTCGCCATTTTTTTTTTTTTTCTGGTACTGGAGATGGAACCCAGGGGCATTCTACCTCTGAGTTATACTCCAGCCCTTTTGATTTTTTTGGTTGTTGTTTGTTTTGAAATAGGGTCTCACTAAGTTGTTGAATGTCTTGCTAAGTTGCTAGGGGCTTGTCTTGAAGCTACACTCCTCCTGTCTCAGTCTCCTAAGTACTGAGATTACAAGTGCCACCATGCCCAGCTCTATGTTTACCATTTGAAGTGAGCTAACAGGGGAAAGTGTCCACCCCAGAGCCTACCACCTTTACCATTTCCATGTCCACTCCTCATGGGTATTCGCTATTTGAATGAATCAATGATTTAGCTAATACTCAATCAGATAATATAGGCATCATTTCCCCAACAGTGAAGTGCTCTACATTTACAAGATCTTATTAACTCTGAATGTAAACAAGGTCCTGAGGAACTTGGACAGGACTCCTATAGGTAAAATTAGCTCCCCCTTACATTGCTTAGCCACAGTTTCTACTGCTTTTGCCTTTACAGATGAATACCACTGCAGGTATGAAGAGAATGCATGTGTATAATCCCAAAATAGACTTGCTGAGCTGAGAGTCTCTCCCATAACACTTGGAAGTAAAGGAGAAGATATGCCAATAGTCTCCAAGAAATTTAGATACTGCTTATCAATCACTCAAATCACCCTTCTAGGTTCAGCTGAAGATGTCTTTTTGCACTTCTTCCACCACGATAAACACCGTACGGTACAGCAACTGCCTGGCTACATCACCCACGAGGGTTCCTGTAGGGACAGGGCCACAATTGACCTTGAATTCCCAGTATCTAACACACACCCAATGCCTAGCAGGTAGGTGTCCAGTAAATACCTGTTCAATGAGTTTATATATTTATATCTATGAGATAAGACTTCACCTAGTGGCCAGAAACTAGATGTCCTAAGTGACCTGAATTTCTTTACTACAATCATCTCAGCTATTAAGACAGAAGAGTTTTTCTTTCTTAGATGCTTATATATATGACAGCTTATTCTGCTAGATAGCTAGATGATTGATAGATTGATAGATGGTTATTGAACTCCTGGAGCGATATTTAAGCTTAAAAACTTCACTGGCTGGCCTGGCAGTGTTTTCTTCCTTTCTCTCTCTCTCTCTCTTTTTTTTTTTCTTGATAGCACCCGCTTGTGATCACAAATGGCTTATGTCCTGCACAATCCAGGATGCTGTAATTAGCTTTCTAACACGAATTTTATATTAAGGCCTGTAAGTAACATGGGGGAGGTGGAATGCTGTGTTCTTCTTGATTAGTGTCTTAAAATAACAGGCGTAAGCAGCCGCGGGCTGACAGACATTCGCTCCAAAAGCACATTTAAAATCGAAGACTGGCGTTTTCCTCTAACGATTCAGCCAGCAGCTCATTAGGACTTGCGTGAAACACTACGATGTTCTTATGAGCGTGGACCCTTCGGCCTCACGGTGGTGAGCTCCTAAAAGGCCTTAGCACACAAAAAGTCTTAATGAGAGTAAGACCGAAGGCAGGGAGGATGCCAAAGAAAAACCAAGTTGTATAAAAAGACTTGTAAGCCCTAATGAATGTAAGACCAAACTTTCAATTCTTTTCAAATAAGTACATTTTTTTTTTAGTCACTAAGTACTGGTAAACTAGTCCATTTTAAACTCTGCTACCATGAACTTTAATTGCCAAACCTAGAAAGTTAGTGACTATCATATTCTGCAATAGACTCAACCTAGGCATGATTATTCCATTTTTAAATACATTTTTGGGGGGTTAGGTTACATTCTGTTTACAAATTTCCTGTTTACTTTGATAATAAAGATTGGTTTGCCATATTCCTTTCTCAAACCATCTTCGCCTGGTTTTAGAATGAGCTGGAATGTGTTTTATCGTATTTCTGTAATATGAGATAGTTTGTACAAGATTAGCATTATGGGGTGAAGTATGCCCCCACTCCAGTTCATACATGGAAGCCCTAAACCATGCAATACGGAATGTGCACCATGGAATGTGACTGCACTTGGAGATATAGCCCTTAAAAAGATGATCAAATTACAATGAGGCTGTTAGGGTGGGAGTCAATCCAACCTGACTGGTATCTTTATAAGAAGAGGAAATTTGGACCCCAAAAGAGACACAGGGGTGGACACACAGAGGAAGAACCACGTGAGGGTACAGGGAGAAGGAAGTCATTTGCAAGCCAAGGAGAGACTTAGGAAGAAAACACACCTGCTGACACCTTGATCATGAACTTCTAACCTCCGGAAAGAACTGTGAGGAAATCACTTTTTTATTATTTAAGTCTCCCAGTCTTCAGTATTTTGTTATGGCAGCTACAGCAAACTAATACAATGAAAATGGCTTGCTCCTTGAATGCTGGATTAAACTCACTATTAAATTTTTCTGAGTCTGGTGAAACATTTTGATCCTTAATTCACATGAGTAGTTTTTCTTTCTTCTTGAGTCAGTTTCAGTAAATTAAATTTTTTAGGAACATGTACATTTTTTGTTTTTTAGTTTTTCTTTCCTTCTTTTTTTTAAACTGGGAATTGAACACAGGGACATTCTACTTTTGAGCTGCACCCAAGCCCATTTTATTATGAAACAGGTCTCACTAAGCTTCTGAGGGTCTCGCTAAGTTGCTGAGGCTGGCTTGGAACCTGCAATCCTCCTGTCTCAGCCTCTCAAGTACTGGGATTACAGGCATGTGCCAGTGCACCCAGCTTCTTATTATCTTTTAATCTCTGCAACCTCTCCAGCTGTGTTCCTGTTTCATTTCTGCTATCGTTTATTTGTGCTTTCCTTCACTCCCTTACAGGTACCTCCAGGGACGGGACGTTGTTTTCATTAGTCTTTTCATAGAACCAGCTTTTGGCTTTGTGGACCCTCATGTATTTGTTCTGATTTCATGAATCCCCACATTTATCTTTATTATTTCCTTCCTTCTGCTCTCTTTGGGTGGATTCCAGGATGTCTGACATTTGGGACACATAGTGTAGCTTAGTGGTTCTTAAACCCTGCTCCACTGGACCCCGGTGGTCCCCTTCAGTAGTGTCACTGAGGTTACTGTGGAGAGTCATTCACCCCTTGAGAAAACTCAGAGGCTTCTGTTCCAGCAGCTCCATGTTGATCAGTTTTACCTACAGGACTAAAAAAAAAAAAATGGAAAAAATGGTTCCATTTTCTAAACAGAAAATGTTTTTAGAAATTCAAAAACTAACAAACTGCTGGGACACCAAAGTCTATTTCTCCCATATCATGACTTTTAGTCCTCATAGACACACATATTTCTATTGACAACATTACTAAGTACCAATTTATAGCTGGGGAAATCTTTCCACATTCATCAATGCCAGGGCCCTTCTAAATCAGGATCCTGCAATTCTATCCATTTATATAAGATCAATTATCTTAAGTACCAAAAAGCTTTAGAAGATCTTTCTCTGCCAGTAACAAATTCTAATTTAGAATTTGTGCTGAGTATTGGACTAATTTTTTACTCTTAATAACCCTTCAGGTAGCGTCCTTATGGGATGGATTAAAGACTAGCATTTTGCAATTTCAGAACATTTATCTCAGGCTGGTGGTGTAGCTCAGTGGTAGAGCACTTGCCTAGCATGTGTGAGGCCCTGGGTTATCAGCAGTACCAAAATAAATAAATAAATAAAATTTGCTTTCCAATATCTCATTAGTTTCTTGAATATGTTAATGAAAAAGTATTCGATTTTTTTGTTGTTGTTCTCAACTAACTCGAAACTTAATTTCCTAATCTAATTTTACACGAGGAGCTAACACGCTTTAGGTACAATTATTGCACCATAGATCACTGCCATATACCCTTTTGCATTGCTGAGAGATGACTTAAAAGTAACATCAGATTGTATTTGTTAATATAAAACTTTTGGACAATAGTCATCTAATTAATCAGCCTTTGACTTCGCAGACCAAAATAATTTATGGCTTTATCTATATGATTTGACATAGTCTATAAGTGCTTTTAGAATGTCAGGATCATATTTCACTGCCAAAAATCAAGTAAGATGGTTTCTTAAAAAGATAAAATGAAAACTCAAATTCTACAGAATAAGACCGAGTCTTACTAACAACTCTCTCTCTTTTTTTTCCACTTGCAGCCAAGTAATTTGACTTAAACTTTAGAATAATTATCATGTCTTTCCACCATGGCAAATAGATGATTGTCTGTCTTCATGCAGATGATGTGAACCAGGAGCAGTAATTAGCTGAACTTGCTAGCTAATTACCATCAGAAAAAAAAAACTCAACAATAACAAAAATCTCAACTGCTGAGATAAAAACTTCTCTCCCATTTAATATGATGCAGAAGGCCAGGGTCTCATCCAAGCATATGATAATGTGTTTCCAAGGTTTATGTTTTGTTTTAAAGAAGAAATTAAATGTGTCCCAGCCATGAAGTTCTAGTGGCTCCAGCTTAAAATCCCCTGCTGCCGGGCTCATCCACTTCCCATTTCGACATTCAGTGCTATGTTAATTCCTCAGCCAAATCTAATTTGAAACAGAACTTACCTAAGAGGTCTCATTCTTCCACATCCTTTGGAGGGGATTAGGGGGAAAAATAGCTCACGTAGTTAACTCACTCACATAAGTTTTTTGAGCAAATATCAGGTGCCATGCCCCATGGTAACTAGGGAAGATCCCCCGTCTTCATGAAGCTTGCTATAGGGCCTTGGTTAGTGTTTGTCAGAACACAGTATTCCCAAGACAACACCATCAGACTCCTGTATGTCCCCTGAGTTGTAAGGTCCTCAAAAAGAATCTTCTGTCCCCAACTTGGCTGCCATTTATAAATCCATTCCTTTATCATTTTTTTTTCCACTAAGAGTAAGAAGAGTAGTGATCAATAAGACCCTCTCTATTCCTCAGGATCCTGGAAGTACTCCTTCACATAAACGCTGGGTACTTAGTCTACTTTCTTTTCTGGATATGATACCTGTCACCTACTGTAGTAGTCCAAGTATTTTCCAAACCATTCATCAATCAATAAATGATGGTTTGCATCTAACATGTGGTAAGTGAGTATACTTCCAGACAAATGTCCAAAGTCCTTGGGTGGAGAACCGGCAAAACTGAGCTGGGAAAATTACAGTATTAGGCAGGTACTAAGTACAATATCTACTTTAGCCGTCCTCTTGTAGGATGACATGCTGCCTTCCCACAGAGAGCGAGCGAGAGGTACCTGACGGCTCTGTCCTGCAGGTCTATGGAATTCGTACTCTATAGATCTCTTAAGTTCTTGCCAAAGTCCCTGTTTTCGTGATTAAGCAAAGCAGAAACATGTTGTTGTGTCACTTGGCAACTTCAGGATAAACCTAGATAGTGTAAACCAAGTCCCCACCAACCACAAAAGCGAGAGAGGGATTGTGTTTTTTTTGCAGATGGCTCTGTGCAGATGACAATCTGAGGATTGCTGCTAGCAGGCATCTCTGAAATCCATCCCCCGTGTGGTATGACAAGTGCTCTCATTAACTAAATCACAGTTTAGTGAAAAGGATTCAATCTCCTCAATTCACAGAGATGGGAGGATGGCGGAGGGATGCTCTTTATCGCTACTGTGCGTCACGGTGAAATCATTGGTACCTAAGTGGCCCATATCCTGGCTGTGACACCAAGAATAGTTGCCACATAATTGCATTCGAAGACAAGAACAGAAACTTCACCCACTTCTAAATTCTCTGAGAAGTCTTTATATCAGAAATAGAAAGACTTGGTGTGGTGTTTCTAATTAAAGTATGCGAATGTTGTCTGCGTGTTGTAAATGCATCAGAGTTTGGAATTAAATTCTATTTGTGAATACTATTATTCATGTATCTTTATACTTAAATTATCTGTAGCCTTTTCCTCTCTTAATACACCTGAATCCTACAACAAAACCTTGGCAAGATCATCAATTTCCCAATGCTCTTTCCGCCACTGTAGAATATATAAAATACATATTTAAACAGAATTCTAGGACAACAGAATATTTTCCCTTATCTAAATAATTTGGAGAGCTGAATATTGCCATTTGTGTGTGAGGGGGAGAGGGGTAGCAGGGATTGAACCCAGGGGCATTCTACCTCCAAGCTCTACCCCAGCCATATTTTATTTTTTATTTTGAAACAGGGTCTCAGTAAGTTGCTGAGGCTGGTCTTGAACCTGTGATCCTCCTGTCTCAGTGTCCCAAATATTGCCATATTTAACAAGAAGTTTTTATCTTATTCTTATCTATTAATATTATGTTGTAAATACATTCTCATGTCGGTAAAACTGTTCATAAATATGAATAATATTCTACATTTTATCATTTACTTGTTTATAACCCTCTTCTTAGATATGAAGGTTGTTTCCATGTGTTTTTTACTATTATAAATAACACTATGATCAATATTACTATATATCCATATATAATTAGTCTTTAGGAACAAGAGGCAAGGATAAAATGACTAAACAAAAGGAAATGAAAGATTTTAAGATTTTGAACTAAATAGCCAAATTGTCTTCCAGATAGATGCTATTGAGTCAAATTACCTGCTTCCTCTCCCCCTGGCGTCTATTGTCTGTCCCTGACTATTTGGATTTCAATTTCTGCTATCTTTTTTTCCCTTCCGATTCCCTCTTCTTGTGGCTTCTTTCCTAGTGTATTCTGTAATTTTGATTTGTGAGCTCAGGTTCAGTCTTGCCTGAGCCCTTCATCGTACGGGAACAGTGTGAAACTTAAGCTGAGATTCCATCTCCAGAAAGGATCGGTTCTGGATTGGGCTGGGTACCCATGAAGTTCTAATCTAGGGCCACTTTAAGTTATTAGTTTCGCTTGGCATCTACTGACCTAAACAGGAAGAATAAATGCTAGTCTCAGACCTCCATACACTGGGTCTCTAGTTATGAATTTTTATGGGCGGTCTTTTTCCATTCACAGACTAGGAGGAAACAGGTGACTTTTCCTGTCCCCCCTTTTGAGAGGTTTCTTATCTTAGCTCTGTCTTTTACTGAGGGTGTAGCCTGTATCTGGGTTTATGTGACATCCTAAGCCACTGAGACCGATGCCCTGGTATCAATGACTTGGATGCCACCCTTGGCCATCCCATTATATAACTGCAGAAGCAGACTGGGTTCTTCTACTGGGGCCTTGGTGGTCAGGGGAAGGATGACTTGATGCAGCTATCTCTGCACCTCCAGATTAATTAGAGTCATCTACAACGTCGATACCATAGTCATTAGAGGGAAACCGGATTACTACATTCCCTGCCACACAGAAACCCAAGAACTTCACTTCACCCAAGGCCCCAGGAATTAATAGAAGTCCTGAGGTCAGTGGTGCCTTGGGGTCTGCTTGTCACTCTAATGTCCTGCTTTGGACCCTGAAGAATTTCTCACGCTTCTTCTTCTTCTTTTTTTTTAATTTCAGCTAGAACTTTAAAGGCATGTATCTAATTTTTGGCCCTCTGATCTGTAGGGCTTCTGTAATGGAAGACTGTCAGGATACCTAGTCTGCTGTGTTGTCGGAAGTGGCTTCTCTGTCATCTCTAGACCTGCTGTCACTTTCCCTCACTCCCCAGAAGTTTTAGCATCCGGCTCACAGTTTACCTCCACCCCAGGGCCCCTCTTCACTCTGAGTCATCTCAGTATTTACGTGGGTGGCCCATCAAACGTCTTAGCCTCTCAATTATTGGAACCTGTATCTTCGTGTTCCTTCGGCTGCAATGAGCCTTTTCTACCACATCGGTGACAGCACCTTGAAATTTTTTAATTTAACATGTCACTCTCATACCACAATCTCGTATATTTCTAGTTCCCTTATTCAATTGCCTCTGACATTTCCGGACCCACACTTTCTTCCTGCTGCTTCTCGGTGCCTCCTGCCTCCCCTCCCTCTCTCGCTTCCCTCCCAGGGTCCATCTGCACCTCACTCCCAACACCCACCCATCTCCTCTTCCTGCCCTCAGTTGCCCCGCCTGAACATAAACTCCAAACTCCATGGACGCAACAGTCTGCTGTACCCACACCTTTGCTTGCGCTACTGGAAAATCCACACACCCATGTAGATTGTGCCCCTTATATTCAAATTCTGTAGCTGGGAGCTCTAAACTGCTTTTTGTTGTTGTTCGGTATGGGGGATTGAATCCAGGGGCAGTCTACCTCCGAGTTACACCCCCAGCCCTTTTTATTTTTTGTTTTGAAACAAGGTCTTGCTAGGTGCTGAGAGTCTCGCTGAGTGGCTGAGGATGGTCTTGAACCTGTGACCCTCCTGTCTCACAATTCCAAGTACTGAAATTACAGGCTTATGTCACCACACACACACTCCCAGGGCTCTAAACTGCTTTTACATCTCCATAGTTAATTCTCTCTTCCATGATTCACAACCATCATTTTCTCCAGCAAACCTATGACCCTCTCTACAACCTCCACAAAAGAACTGTCCTCCTACCTCCCGGAAGAAATGCCAGCTTCCGGAGCATTTCCTTGTACTTTCCTGCTACCACATTCCAACCCAACCACACCTAGGCAGGCAGCCTCTTAAGATGGTCGCTAAGTAACACATGACGGGACATCACTGCTGAGATTAGCTTACAAAAAGACTGCGACTTCCATTTTGCCTGCCCTTTCTTGCTTTTCTTTCTGGCTCCACTGGAGAGAAGCCCACTGCCATGTTGTCAGCTGTCCTATGAAGAGGGTAGTGCGGCAAGAAGCAGGGTGGCCTGCTGGACCAGTGCCGGCGAGGAGCTGAGGTCCTCGGTGTGACAGCTCTCGGAGATCGTAGCCTGCTTGGAAGCAGATCCTTCCAGTCCAGTCAGGCCAGCGATGACTGCAGCCCTGGCAGAGGCCTTGATTGCAATCTGGGAGGATCCTGAGCCAGATGACCCAGAGGGGATGTGCCTGGATTCCTGACCCACAGAAACAAGAAGTGTTTTTTTTTTTTTTTTTGTAGTACCGGAGATTGAACCCAGGGGCATTCTACCTCCGAGCTACATCCCCAGCCCTATTTTTTATTCTTTATTTTGAAACAGGGTCTCACTAAGTTGTGGAAGACCTCACTAAGTAGCTGAGGCTGGCCATGAACCCAGATCCTCTGGTCTCAGCCTCCCAAGTACTGGGATTACAAGCGTGCAACACCATGCCTGGCCAAGAAGTAGGTTTTTTAAGCAGCTACATTTTGGGGTCATGTGCCACACAGCAACAGATAATTAATACACATACCCGCTCCTCCTTCTGGCCCTTCCTCTTGCGGCCCCCCAGCCCACCCGCCATGGGAGAGGTCCCAGCCCATCTTGTTTCCCAGAGCTTCCTGTGTCCCCTCACAGACAAACTCCTTCTCTGGGATCTTGCCTGCCCCATGGGCTCCCCAGGCCTTTCATCACACCTGTCTGATGCCTCTTTCCTGGTCTCTCCCCCTAGAGTATAAGCTCAGAGAGGACAGGAATCATGCTAGTCAGCTGAGTTCCTCCTATCATGCGTGAAACAGAGGCCCTCTGTAACTAGATGGCGAATGAATAGATCATGAATGGCTATTAACATGTTTTTCAGACATAGTCTGATAAGATTTCTTTGGTGGTACTTAGCATTACCATATTACCTTTTTTAAACATACATATTTAAGTATGAAAATCTGGTTAAAAACTATTCACATAGCAGGGCAATTTGCTAAAGCTGGTCCTTTTGGTAGTTTTTTTTAAATTTTTATTTTATTGTTGTTTTGTTTTCTACTAAAGACTTACCCCCCTAATGAAAATATTTTCCTTCCTTCAACCAGGACCTTATTTAGCCCATAAGGCTCCTTTATGTGATTTTTTTCGTTTTTTAAAAAAGGGTTCATTTTCCTCCTGGCAGAAATAATCCTGTGCCCAGCTTGGCAAGCAGGGTACAGCCTGGATGTCAGGACTCATACTCTCTCACACCAGTGCTTGCTTGTTCAGTGAACAACCTATACACCCTGGCATTGGCACCCTGTGCTACCCTTCTCACCAAGAAAGTCTTATGCTAGATATTTGCACTCTTGAGTTCTGGGGTCCCTTTTCTCCCTGAGGAAAGTTAAAAAAAAAAAAAAAAACAACAAGAGTTGATTCAAACTGGATCATCCAAGAAGCAGAGAAACAGAGGGTGGGGGCCTCGCATTGAGAAGCGAGAACTGCTAAAGCTGGCTATGACTTTCCTACCCTAGACCAGGAGGAGGCAGCTCTGGGGGTCCAGCTCTGGGGCAGGGGGGGGCAGCTTCTATGAGTCTAGCACTTGATTGCAATGCTCTGTGACCAGATTCAGATTAATTTAGAAAAGTAAATAATGAGCCCTTACCCACACAGTATATCATGTCGTGATCTCTCTAGCCACGTTTCCCTCACCACACCCCACATGTCCCCGTGGATTCTGGATGTTCTGGACCTTGCTCAGGTTCTGGTTATATCATATGTAAGCTCTTCAAATCAGTGCTTCCCCTCTCCCCTGCTTCCTCTCCTCTCTTCTTTCCCCCCACCTTGCTCTCCCATCTAGTGTGTGGTTATCAGATTAATTTTTTAAACGTAGTTTTCAGGGTATCCCTCCGGTACCCACACGTTTTCAACTGTTGCCCACTGTTTGGTGGCTGTTCAGATGCTAAGCCTGTGCTTCCGGCCCTGTATAGTAGGGGCCCAGTGTGTCCATCAGGCTCCATCTCCCCCTCTCCTCGCCTGTGATTCCAGCCACACCGAACTTCACCCCGAGCTCTGGCCTCTCGATGCCTCTGCTCATCAAAATAGAACCCAATCTCTAACATCCGTTCTATTTTTCCCTTCCCACAAAGCCTCCCCTGACCCTTTTCACCCCTAGAACCCTTCTCTCACTTTCCATTGTTGCTTGACATCATACTTTTATTTCCCCATGGTAGGTAGTATTTTATTTATTTCATTCTGAAACGCTGATGGCCTGTGAGTTCCCAGGGGCAGGGACCAAGTTGTCTGCCTCTTTGTGTCATCCACGTTGCCTGGCACAGGGTTATCCACACAGGATATGCTCAAACAAAAAATGATGGACTGAGTCTTCCCTTTGCCAGACGGGCCGCCACGACAACCTTCTTGGTGGTCTTGAAATATGAATGAATTTTAAAATCAAAACTTAGTTTTACATTCCATTCAGCTTCTCAAAAACAAATTTCACAGAGTAAATCACAATTTCTAAAATGCCTGTGGTATAAAAATTAAAGGACATAATATGCAACCTGATATAGATGTTTTGTTTGGGTTTTTTTTTTTTGCTTTTTCTGTATGGGGCATAGAGTTTTAAGGAGAGTATACTGCTAACATAAGCTGTGTCATAGAAAATTTGGTCTTTTTAAAAGAATTTTTAGGTTAACTTTAAAAGCAGAAAATACTACCTCTTTCAACTTATGTTTTAGAACTGAAAAGCTAAATATTGGAAATAAAGCTTCCACTGGAAGCCAATTAGGTGGTAATAAACAACATGTTAAAAGTTAGTAAGTGGAAAACCTGTTAGATTTTTTTGTTTTCTTATATTTTTTAAGCCCAGGTTCTTTTGTGAATAAATACAATTTAGCAGATTTGCTTTTTTCAGGAACAGAAAATCCTGTAACTTGCGAAATACGTAATCTAGAAAATGCGTGAGAAGAAAGACCTTCCAACGCTGTCCTGGGAGCCGAGTGTTATACAGCAGCATCTCTTGCTGCTTACTGTCCCCGGGGTGTTATATAACTCAAAGGTAATTATGAGAATCGGGCTTGGATCGCAAATTCCATCCCACCAAGAGTCATCCAATGTGAACATCGAGTTTGCAGATGCTCCGCATTTCCAGCCAAGATAAAGAAAAAGTCCTTGGACGTATACATCTATGTTAATCCTGCTGGACATCGATTGAGAAGAGATTCAACTCGTCCAAGGACATTGGCTTTCTCTGACATATCTCATTCCAGAAATGTGATTATGCTTTATTGGCCGAAAACAGCAACTTTTTAAACATTTGTTCACAGAATGGAACACAGACTTTTTTCCCCTCTAAATTGAAAACAAATGTCCACTTAGAAAGACTTAATGTACTTAAGAATCAACTGTATCCTGAAAACAGTTTACCCCAAGAGGGACTGGACTTTTATTGACTTTTATTTAACAAAATAATCCCATGATGGTTTTAATATGTTGGAAGATAAATAAAAAATAAGTGGTTAAAAACAAAAAGTAAATAATCTGATACTGCTTCTCAAGGACAATAGTACTTTACAGGAGTGAAATATTCAAACAATACATTCAATAGGTACAGCACAGCTATCTTTTCAATAGAAGCAATGAAGTGCAAATATTTAGTCCCGGTGCCCAACAGACTTGATATTTTATCAGTGTGACCACTCCGCCATCTAGTGTCCAAACTTCAAACAGCAACTAAGGAGAGATTTTTCTCCAAGTTCATCTTTCTGAATGACATATTGTAAAACGGTTTTTAAAAAGTTTATCACTAACAATATAAAGGATAAATCATTTATGTATAAATTATCCAGCACTGTAATATTTCTAAGGGTGCTAAAATTAAGACCCAGTGACTATAAAAGGACATACATACTAGATAAAACAATTTTAAAACACAGGTAAAGATAAGAATAAGTTAACCAAGTTATTTTTAAAAAACTTTTTGTAAAAGAGAAATCTAAAACATCTCATTGACTCATGAGCAATGGTAAGAAATAATGACATTCATAGATTGTTTATACAAACAAATGGAAGCTAATTAGCAGATATAAAGCCAAATCCATTAAAATATGAAAATATATGCCAATAAATAATTTAATATGCTGACTGTAGATGTTTTCAGAGTTGTTGATTATTTGTTTATTTCCTTAGTTATTGCTCTTAATTATTTTTCAAGCAGACACTTTGTTATAATAGAGGGGCAAGTAAATACTGAAAAATTAAGTCTGACCACCCCATCTGGCCATTCTGCATAGATAAAAATCTGTCCAAATTTCACAGTCTCTATTAGAAGTGTTAATTTTTGCGTTTGTGTTTAAAAAAGTGGTCTTTTGTACTATCCTATTAGTAAAACAAAAAAATGGTAGAAGGCCAGCTGTTAGATTTAGAACAGCAATTAAACATCTGTAAGAGACAGTGCATGGTCCTTCGGGGATTTTCCAGCATTGCTAGAGGAGGTCCTGTGCTCTTCGGAAAATATCCACATCAGACGCCCAACACAACCAGTTCAGATCCACTGACTTTTTAGTATCATCAACAGGAAATAAAAATGTTTTGAAAATTTAAACATGTCCTGGAGACTCATTTTATAATATCTTATTATAAATGATTCAACCCAAAGATAATGCAGGTGATCAAAAAAAGGAACTTCAAGTTGAAATTTAAGGCCTCTCCTTAAGTAGAGAAAAAAACATAGTTGTAATTTTAAAAGTTTAATTGATTTCAATGAGCACTGATATGTCAAGCGATATCAAATCCGTTCACAAAAGCTAAAAGATGCTTTACACATGAACCACTGAGGTAGTGTGGAGGACAGACCCCAGGGTGATTTGTCACCTCCAAGGACCATGTGTCCTTTGGTCCCCATTCGTGAGCGTGGACAGGACCTGTGGCTTGTGTATAACTAGGAGAAGTGGGATCGGGAAGGGACTGCTACCCTGAGTATGTCACATTGCACAAGACTCTGTCCTAGCAGACAGAGTGACAGATTCTCCTTCCTGGCTTGAGAAAATGAAACTGAGGGGAAACCTGAATAAACACCCTCACTTCACTGTTTTTAGTTGACTTTAAAAATCACTAATTTTAGCAGGGCATGGTGATACATGTCCATAATCCCAGTATTTTATTTTATTGTTATTATTTTTTTTGCGGTATCGGGGATTGAACCCAGGGGCGTTCTACCTCTGCGCTACACCCCCGGCCCTATTTTTTTATGCTTTATTTTGAAACCGGGTCTCACGAAGTTGCGGAGGGCCTCACTAGGTAGAGAGAGAGAGAGAGAGAGAGAGAGAGAGGGGGAGGAGACAGAGGAGAGAGAGAGAGAGAGTGTATGCGTGTGCGCACGTGCGTGCGCTGAGGCTGGCCGCGAACCCGGATCCTCCGGTCTCCACCTCCCAAAGTACTGGGATTACAAGCGTGCGCCACCATGCCCGGCAATCCCAGTATTTTAGAGGCTGAGACAGGAGGATCTCAAGTTGGAGGCCAGCCTCAACAACTTAGCGAGGCCCTTCACAACTCAGTGAGACCCTGTTTTGAAAATAAATAAATGAATAAATGGGGCTGGGTATCTAGCTCACAGGTAGAATGCCTCTGGGTTCAATCCCCTGTAACAACAACAACAAAGTCACTAAGCTTGGGGATCATGCAGCTGAGCAACGTATTATTAGTCTCCCACTAACTCTGCTGTAGACGACTCCCCTGCCGTGTGGGGCGGGATGGTAGCGGTTGCCTGGGTTGCTTTTCAGGGACTCAAAGGTGACTTTAGTTAAAGCCAATGCCCCTTCACTTGTGCCTATGCAGATGTCCAATGGGCGACGTTTTGATGTCAGAGGGCCCAAAACTCCACTCTCAGATGATGTCAATGCCATCATATTCTGAACATACATCTTATTAAGAGCTACGAAGTCTGATTCTCCATGTGCAGATCACAGATTACTTCACCTCTGATCACCTTTCCTCCTGCCTTTAATGACTTGCTTCTTTGTCCCACCAATATCCCTAAACTCTATCCTGGAAGAGCTGGATTTGAGACTTGCAGTGACTGACATGCTGCGTAGTGGTCAGAACAAGTCTGGCTGGGTACCAGAAGTGAGCAGCCAACTGAGAACCCACTGAGATCCGGGAGCAGCTCTCACTGGACGGCCACAGAAGCCTGTGGCCCTGTGCCACACAGCCTCTGCCCACCATCGAATGAGCTTAGAAATAGGATCTTCCCCAATTGGACGCCCAGATGAGAACACGGCCCAGTGACTGAAACCTCTCAGGCTGCAACCTGGGAGGACCCTGAGTCTCTAGAGGAGCCAGCTGAGTTGTGCCTGGAACACTGGTCCATGGAACCCCTAACCTGTGTTAGCCACTACTGCAACAGAAAATGACTGCAGGTCGTCTATTAAATAAAATCCACAGCCCGACGGTTATTAAAATCCAGATCCAGCTCTGGGCCTGGCAGTAAGTAGGCCCTCAGAGTGCAGCTAAGCCCCACATAAAGCTCAGAAAGGCAGGTAAGGATTCAGCACACAGTTTCAAAGGCCCTGTGATCTACTTTAGGTCAAACAGACATGTGATTAACTATGAAAAGTAACTAAAATAAATGCTAACCTGAGCACAGATAACACGATAGAGCACGTGGGAAAGGATCTGTTTCAACAGGAATCTTTGCAAGCCATAGCAAAACTAAATCAAGTATACTCGGCAAGCCAGGCGTGGTGGCGCACGCTTGTAATCCCAGTACTTTGGGAGGCGGAGACCGGAGGATCCGGGTTCGCGGCCAGCCTCAGCTCTTTCTCTCTCTCCCTCTCTCTCTCTCTCTCCCTGTCTCTCTCTCTCTCTCTCTCTCTCTACCTAGTGAGGCCCTCCGCAACTTTGTGAGACCCGGTTTCAAAATAAAG